>JACXSJ010000819.1:21240-161605 GCA_014851325.1 Pentalonia nigronervosa | reverse complement strand
ACCTGTTCGTTGTTGAAGCCGTGGCTTTTGTCTGATATATGAAAAAGAGGTGACCGATTTGTATTCCAGAATAAAAAGACTTTTTTCTTTGAATTACTACTTTTTGATTTTATTTAACACTCTTTTTCTTTTTACACATTAACATGCATATATATGTATTAAATTATTATTAAGAACGTTTATAATTGATTAACTATATATCTTACCGTGCAGACAATCTGCGTAGTCTCTTGCCGTCCGTGCAATGACACACAGATGACGCGAGAGAAGAAAAAAAAAGAGAGCCGCATGAGCGGCAGACTGGAGTTCTTATATGATATCTCAATGTGTGTGTACTTAATCTTAATGGCTAATAATTATTATAATTATTTTCTTATATACTTTAAATTAAAAAAAAGATATGATGGCTTAAACGCACATCATTACAAGTAATTATTACTAGATTATTAGTATGCTTTTAATCTTGAGCCAGTTATTTTTTTTTTTATTATTTAGAATTTAGTTACAAAGATTATTACTGTACAAAATGATTTTTCATGCTAATTAAATCGTTTTGTATTTGCTATGAATCATGATACAATGGTACCCAACACAAACAGTAATATATCAATTTTGAAAAAGTTCAACAAAGTTAATAAGTTATTAACTACATAGTTTTGAATATCATAAGTATTTATTATGTAAAAATTTAAACAACTTTTTATAATGTAGGACTTATTAGATAAGCTTAATATTGAAGGTTTTTTTTTAAACAAAACATTTTAACATAAAAAAGAAGGTTAGATTGAAATAATTATTGACAAAAATAGATTATTTTAGTCCTTAGAACAAATAGTCAGGCTTTTTCATATCAAAATTACCACTCGGGCCATCTCCAACCTTTATCTTAGATTAAAAATAATATATTTTATTTAAAAATTTAAATATAAAATTCACATTTACACAAGTAGTATTACGTTTCTAGGCAGTAAATTTAACTTTATATTAGGTAGTTGATTTGCAATAATGTTTATTAATAATATTACATTTTTTTTTATGTAAAATTCAAATACATATTTATATTTCTTAATCTTTAATGACAAAAATTATTTATTTTTTTCATTTAACACTATAAAATAATTTATCATTTGTGATAAAAAATAATAGAGATATGACAGTAAAAAAATATACATTTTTTTAAATAAAGTTAAACATTAAAAACGCAGTAATCAATGATTTAATAACCATGTTTACACTATTAATTTTTATCAATAAAAAGTCCTCTTCCTTTGCCTGGTTCTTTTGAGTTTTTATTTAATTGGTTTTGGTTATTGCTTTGAACTTGGTTTACAATACCTCTGCCACGACCTGCATTCTTACACCAGCTGTTCATTTCAGTCACAGGAGCATTTATTTGAGTTGTTTTTGAAACACCAAGTGGAGGAAAGTTGTCTTTTTTATTTGTTATAGTTTTGTTATTTGTATTATCTTTATATTCTGGCTTATTCCATACTGGTTTTTGAATAACAGTTGATGATTTACCTTTAAGTGCTGGAAAACTATTGGCTGTTAAGGTTTTTGGTTTATTTATTTCTTTGTTATTGAGATAATTCTCAGCAAAATCAGAAATATTAATTTTATGTAAATTTTCTTCAATTGAACTTTCTGTTACAGATAAATTAAATTCCTCATGATAACCAGGTAAAAGTTTTATGTTAAAATAGCGACAACAATGAGCTGATAAAATGTTTATCCACTTGCACACATAATAGTTACTACAAACATGAGCATGTTCAATTTTTTCATGATAATCACAACCAACTGCTTTTATTATACTTAATACATCTTTTGATAAATTATCAGTAGCCAATGCAACAGAGGGTAAAGCTAAATCATCTGTACCTGGATGTCGATGTTTATAACATGCATTTTTCAGTTTCATAAATAGTTTATCCAAATGGAAAACCCTAATAATACTATTGAAATCATGTCTTTCAGCATCCTTTACTGCACTTTCAAACAGCTGATATAAACTTGCACTAGTAATCATTAGTTCATTGTCAATAGGTGTGTGTGCTGTATAAACAGGTGGCATGTCTATTGCCAAGTCTTTTAGTACATCTTCATTAACTTCTTTGTTCAAGATAAAACCTAAATAATTACCATATATTTCAACATTAGTTTGAAAAAAAATATATTTAATTATTTTTATTATTTATACTTACCAATGACTTTTAATAATATTTCTGTATAATTATTAGGAAACTTTGAGAATATGTTAATTTTATGATTATTAGCAGCATGATTGTTTATATCCGCCGTAGGAGCTCGCGGAGCTTTTGTTCTGACTTGATCAAATCCAATTAACTGATGAAATATGCGTATCAAGCCTTTTTCTAAAGAAAACTCGGCCATAGATATCTCAGCAGGAAAATAAAACCCTTCTTTTTCACACGTATAAGGATTTATATGAATCAAAATGAATTTTTGCTTGGGAAGAAAATAATGGGCTGGTTTCATACTAAGCAGTTCATCTATATAAATGTACATAGCACTTGTTTGTAATTTACTATCATCTGATTGTTTTTGAACGTCTTCTACTTTTTCACCAATCGAAGTATATTTGCCTACTTTTTCATAATTTTTCATTTTTTTGCCTTTAGTTTTATACTTTTCTTTCATCTCATCAGGCATATTTTCCCAATCATTTTTGCAATACTCTGACATATCAGCCATGCTTACTTTAGCCCCTTGATTTATTAATTTCTGCCGAGTTTCCATCATGAATAATGAATATCCATTGGGAGCTGCTTTCTTTTTAGGAGCCATTTCTAAGACAAAAATATACATAAATTAGCAAATAATAAATCAATAACATGCTAAGAATTGTATTCTTAAGTTTATCTATGTATCTAATATAAAATGTATAGTATTTTAGGTATATTCTTGTTATCCAATATTATATGATACCTATTTCATTTCATAATTTTGAAGTACATTATCTTAATTTGTACATTTTTTTTTATTTAAATATTTAAAAACTTTAAATCATTTATTACACATTTTTTTTTTTTAATACAAGATGGTATAAGAATAATAAGAAATAAATAACATACACAAAACAAATGTATGTTTTTTTTATGGTTCATCTTGATTAATCAGAGTAAAATCACTTATCTAAAAAATTCTGTTTTTTAAATTATTAATCATGAATTTGAATTAATTTTTTTGTTAATCTTACTTAATTTTAAATTTTTATAAAAAATGATTTTTTTATCGTTCTTACAGGCAACATATCAAACCTTCAAAAAGATTATTCACTTTAATTATTGTAATAAGCGATTTTACAAGATTAGTTAAAACCAATACCAATGGTTTTATATTGTCAAATTAATTGTATATGAGTCAGAGAGAAAAGATAAATAATGTTCTGACTGTTGACAGCTTCTTTATCATATTTTGATACTAATGCTTTTTATTTACTGTTAAGGCTATATTACTGTGATTTTCTCCCAAAATGTTATAATGCTGCTTTTAAAATAACATAAAACCAAAAGGAAAAAAATATGACCATATCTATCTGAGAATATTTACAGAAAAAGTTAGTTATTTTTTAAATTACTTATACCATGAGTAATGATGTAATGTGATCATACATGTGTAATGATCACACTATAAATTTCAACGCTCACTCAGTTTTAATTAATTAGTATAAGATCTATTTAAATACAAACACTAAAGGTATGTTATATGCACTGACGTGTCTTGGTGAAATAATACATGATTAAATTAAAATATAATAACAATAATACTATCAAATAGACAGTATCATATTCATAATATAAGTCAATGAAACAAATGAGCTGAGACAGCAGTTTGTAAATAATATTTAAGAATGTGAGCACTGCGGTAAAAGGCAATGAGGGTTTTCTATCAAAACACTAGTGTGTAGCGTTTCATAGAGACCGTGTTTTATATGTTTATTTTATTTAATAAAATAATATCAGTATACAGTGCAAATTATTATATTATTATTGAGTAGCCACAACACGTTGGCTTTACTCTGAGTCTGATCTGTAACCGATTGATTTATGGTTTTTGAAGGCGATGTCTAAAAGGTTAAGTGGCCGTACTGACATTTTGAGAACAATTCTATAACCGGTTGATTCATGATCGTTTGAATTCTCAAAATTAGGTAGAAATGTACCATCGAAAATATAGGTATACGACATTTATGATTCAACTTTTGCAAGTGTAATGTACACTGAATAAACAAAATATAAAAATGAATCTACAAATCACTAACTAAATACTAAAATCACAAATAACAATAATGGTAAATGGTAATAAATGCTCAAAGTTTTAATAATCTAACCTGTCTGTGTTCCGATGTTTGGCTATTTAAAATAAAATAAACAGTAAATTGTTATTATGTCATTTTGAATAGACTGTTGGCCATAAACAAGCATGTAATAATGACTATTATAACTATGTAACTATAATGACATTGAGATCTGATCTATCTAATCAATTATTAAATACTAAAAATTTTAATAGTGTACCTTAAATATTTATAACAGTGACGGCCGATGCGATGATACTCAAATACTCAATAAGCATACGGCAGACATCAGGCCTTTGTTTATATATCGGCAATAAGTTGGCATCTTGGTGTTATGGTTATAGTGCATTGCATTACCATTTACCGAATGATGAAACATGTTTTAAAAAAAACAGATACATTCTTTTGATGATAATCATACCATATACTACGAACCACGGTTACCACGCTTAAAATTTTATTATTCTAAGTTATGTTCATTTTATATCACTATATCATCGAGAGTTTAGATCATATGTTCTGTGAACGTATACCACAGAATATATGTAATCTATTCTATGCATATACTGTGAATAGAGCCACGGCAATATCAACGTGCACTACGTGTTATCATCATTATCGACGAGTCGCTTTATGAATGGCTTCTTATGGGCATGCGTGTCAGTACTCGTCGCATATTTATCAAATAATACGGCTTAAAATCTTACATTATAATACTTAATAAAAATACAACTTATTTATATTAAAATAATAAAGACGGTTATAATAAAAAATGTTAAGGGTACAAACATTTTTTACAATATGAACGGAACGAACAAAATCTATTATCATTTTCTGAACTTTCAACTTCTTTAATCTGACGACACTGATATAAATTGCACACATGCGCATTTATCTCAATTCCCCTAAGTATGTTGGATTCAAATATTTAGGCAGTGGCTCTATTCATTGTATATTTGTATATGATCTAAGATCGAGAGTAGTAAAAAATTGTGAATTGTAGTTTCTGATAATGTGTTAGTGTTCATGTGAAGTAAAAATTGAAATATTGATTTGTTAGATATTCCTAAAAATAAAAATGTAGTTTAAATTTTTCTCTATTCAAACATTACTATTAGAGCTATTTTTTTTTATTTTCTTCTGTTATTCTAAAATAAACAAAATGATTAGTGTACGTTTTATTTTATTTGTATGTTTGCATTTTGCGAATCATAGTAAGTTTATTCAACAAAATTATTAACATTAGCATAATGCTGTATTATATAATTACTATTTTGTTTTAGCACTATTAAATTGTCTTTCGGTCAAAGATCAAATGTATGCTAATATCATAGCGGATAACCCATGTTTTCTTAGGCTGAACGGAACAAATCAATTTGGGTGTACTTGTAAGTTCTGTTTTAGATGTACCTAATAATGCTCTGTTATTATTTTTTTTAATTTTATAGCTTCAAGATTTGGAAATGTTGGAACTTTACATTTGGTAATAAATTCAACTGATTTGGATTGGTTATTTAATGAAGGAAAGGCTGATCCTTACACTGTAGCTTTAACACCAAAAATGTTTAATAGGTGATATATATTTACCTTTTTATTGAAATTATGAAACAATTCTAGTTTAGCAACCATTAAGATTTTTTTTTCAAAATGTGTGTTTTAGCATGTTATATAAAATGTAAAATAAAGTCAGACAAACTTCATTGGTAGTTAATAGTGAAAAATTGCAAATTACTGTTTTTTAAAAAGAATAGTTAAAATTCAATATTTTTAATTTTTTTTTTTCAAAGTGTATGGTTTGTCACTCTTAATATGTAAAATCAAAACTTAAATATTATACATACTTTTCATGTTTTTGAATGAACCCTTAAAAATTGCATTTTCAAAATTAATCCAAAATAGTTTAAAATTGATATTATTAAATTTTTTTTATAAATTATAGTTTTTGATAAGAAACTTTCTAGTGAAGACATTATTAGTTATTCAACATTACTAGTTAAATCATAACACACAAGTTAATGCTCTCTGCTTACCGGCTTCCATCGCAAAATTTGTGGTCCTCTGGATCTCTTGTTGAATGGAGGCTGAGCTTCTATAACCCTGGGGATGAAAGTAGTCTTACTGAGGGAATACCTACTTTTAGGTAGATGGATAACCTAACACGTGTATATCTATCCTTTAGGTAGACCTTACTAATTAAGAAAAGTAGTCTTGAGTTTTTAAAAAATTATGCGGTAAATAGGAGTATTATTTTACAAACATATTTAAGATTAATATTAAAATTGCTATTTTTAAAGATTTATGTGCTAAAACTTCAAAAGTAAATATGATAATTAAGGTGTGATTAAATTAATCAATTAAGCATTAAAAACTACAGTTTATAAACAAATAATTGAAAATATTTAGTTTTAAATATTTTAAAAATTATTATTTTTGAAAAATTATACATTTTGAAGTTTTTTCCAATAACTTTCAAATAAAGTACTTTTAGATTCTGAAAATAATGAGAAAAAGAAATGAAAAAAGAATATAATGATTTTACAATGATGTGTTTTTTTTCTGTGTATACACAAATAGTAGTCGAAATAATGCTTCAATTTTCTTCATCAATATTTTTTCTGGTGAGAAAATGTACCTAGTTGATACTTTTTAGAGGTCATTTTTGAAAATTCCCAATGGTTTTTAAAAAAGTCGGGAAAAACCAAAAACATAAATTTTTATGCAAAACTGGTTTTTCACAAAATCAATTTTATTGTCTTTTAATAACTCAAAAAAAAAATTTAGATACTTGAAATTTTCACCAAATGACTTAACAATATGTTTTGAATTTTTAAGCTATCTATAGACATAAGAAATTTTTTATTTTTTTTTTTATTATTATTAATAAAAATTTGTTTGATAAGTCAAAAGACTTGAGAATTTAATACAAGATTCTTCATAACTTCTTGTAAATAAAAGTTAAAGTCTAAAGTTTGAATTTCAATAAAATATGTAATTTTTTTTAGAAATTCATAAAAAAAAATTCTGTTTGAACCTTAAGTTTAAAAAAAATTACGGAAAGTCAAATTAATTTTTTATAGGCATTTGAAATTAGACATTGCAGATTCACCTGTAAACTACCGATTTCTCAGGAAAAATTTAAATATTTTGTTGTAATTCAAAAACGAATAAATAACCATAAACATCTGAAATTTTCTCCAAATATTAAGATTATCATTTTCTACACAACATTTAATATTAAAAATATTTTCTCTCTTTTTGAGGTGATTGTAAGCATGTGAAATTTTCGATTTTATTTTGTTTTTTTTTTGATATTTTTTTGTTAGGTCAAAAAGTTTGAAAATTTAATATGAGATTCCTCATAAGTTGCTCTAATAATAATTTACAAATATTGAAAATACATAGGTACACTTTTTTTTATATGTTTTTAAAGTTCAAATTTTTGACCAAAATCTCAAATATTTGCAAATATTTAGGAGTTAAAAATGTTCAATTTTAAAACAAGGTTTAACGTAAGTAGTTAATATTGCAATCAAAAAATCTATTTATATGGCTTTGTGTGGTGCAGTCATACGCTCAACTGCGGAAATGCTCTGAGTGTACGTACCGGCCGGTGTTGCTAGTTCCCGGATGGGTGACCACCCGGGTTTTTAGCAACAAATCCTTGCCACACATACAAAAAATGTGTTATAACCAACCATACCTCAACCCACAATAAAACCTACTATAAAAAAAAAACCTACAAACAGCTAATGGCCATAGTTGCCAGGCTTAAGATCAATTAAAAAAAAAAAATCTATTTACATGGTTGACATTTTAAGTTTAAATGTAAACAAAATAGGTATTTAAATAAAAAATAACAATGTTAGTTATTGTATTATAATTTAAAAATATTTTTTGTGGGTGCTTGAAACTTTTAAAGTATATTATTATATTTCATCCACTCATTGACTCTTAAAATTCTTTACAAATTGATACATTAAAATTAATACAACCTACTGTAATATTAATAACAAAATGAATTTCTTTATTAGTAATCATATCATAAAATACACTTACTTTTGTAGGCTGACAGGCCATTTTTGCTAAGAATTGTTTTTTGTATACAGTGTTTTATATCATTCAATTCAAATTTAACACATCTATTACAGCAGACACTGGCAACCCGCGGGCATCGAAATTTTTTTCTGTGGCCCTCAAAATATATATCATGGTGTTTAAAATTTTAATTTTATGTCTTAACTTGTAATAAATAAAATTGGATCGTGACTAGGTATTATATTTTTACGAATTTAAGCTATGTGCTTATCTCACATTATTCTCAAGGTCTCACAAAATATAATATTTTATGACCCTAATATATATATATATATATAATATACATTATATACGATTAGATTAAGGTTTAGTGGGAAAATAAATTCAAAAATGGCGGAAGATTGACATGAAGCACCTATGGTCTTCCATTGCTTTATACATCAAGAGGCATTATGTTGCAATGTTTTAGTATGGAAAGATGTAATGAATATTGTAGTATCTATGGTTAATTATATATGTAAAAATGCTTTGGCACATCGTTAATTTAAAATGTTTATGGAAAAATGCGATGCTGAATATGGAGTTGTAATATATTTTTCTGAAGTAAGGTGGTTGAGTGAGGTGTAGTTTTAAAATAGTTTTTTATGAAATGAAATGAAATAAATATTTTTATATCAGAAAAGGGTAAAAATATACCAAAATTATCAAATAAAAAATGGATTCTTAATCTTGCATTTTTAACTGATGTAACAACTTTATTGAAACTAAATATTTATATCCTTTTACACTCAAGAATCAATTAATAATTTTTTAAATTTTCTAAATTTTTTTATTTAATTTTTAAATTTTCTCTATTTTATATTTTATAAATATTTTATAAGTTAATAAAGACAACTTTGAAATGTGAAACTCATAATATGATCGTTGTTATCCATAAATATATTTGTATATTATGTTAAAATTGTATTTTTAATAACACTTATTTTAATTTTGTATGCGACCCTCAATGAAAAACTTATAAAAAATATGGCCTGCATAATTAAAAGGTTGCCGACCTCTGTATTACAGTGATCCACTCAACACCTATTATGCAGCTGAGCTGTACCTATTTTTTTTTACATTCTTATGCAACACGTTAAAACACATTTTGGAAAAAAAATCAAAAGGTTGCTTAATTATATTTATTTATAATTATTTTTGCTTTTAAAATATGTTATTTCAAACACTACATATATTGACTGAAATAGTTAAATGTATCTTTTAATTAATTGAATATTTAAATTTCAATAAGTAGTAATTAATTAATTTATTAACTACATATTTTTGTTTTAAATAATTTAAAATTTTTATATATCTTGTTTATTTGCAGAGAGGTTTTACAAAGTATTGAATTAAGTGCTAAAGTAAATGGTATAATATTACTAATGAATGGTACAGAACAAGAAGTAATAAATAATGATAATTTGCAAAATAATGGATTTAGCCCAGAAGATACATGTCCTAACCGTTATTCAGATGTTAACAGTTGTCCAATGAAACCATGGAATCCTTATGGTACTGATATTCTTTTAAGAAGTTGGAGTTTTCCCATATTTGTGATTTACGATCAAAACACTATCAAAAAAATTATAGAGGTAAGAAAAATCAATGTGTTACTTCAAAAATGATTGATATAAAAATTGTATGTATATTTCTGCAGGCATTCTTACTACAATTTAATAAAGCTTTGATTAATCATTAATGAATAATTAAAATTCTGGGATATTAAGTTATTTTTATTTATTATACATTATTTTTTAAAATTATTTTTACATATTAAATACAAAATCAATATTCTGATTTTAAGTCTAAGGAAAGCATTGATTAAATATATTTTAGAGAGAAATACCTCCTAAAATTGAATATAAAATATTATTGGTGACAATTTAAATATATTATATGTCATTATAGTATTTTTTTTTATGTACATAATAAACTTTTACAGCTCTACTCAACTACAAAAAAAAATCTACCAGTTCTGCACACTATTTCCCCCTTCCATTAGTCACTACCTATATCGTTATGTGGGAGCTGCGCGCTGCCATTCTCTTTTGGAACAGAGTATAGTTAAAAAATGTTTGTTAAATTTCTTGAAAAAGTTTGAGTATAAATCTACATATGGCGAGGTTTAGAAAAAATGTACAGTATTGTATAAAAAAGGCTTAAATCTTGAGTAATTTTTTTACTAAAAATTTTCCTTTTTCCTTAGTGTAAATAAGAATAATTTTGAAATTCTAAAGGCTCACTATATCTTGGTGTCATGATTACCGTGTATGGTTTTTAATTTTAATTTATCTCTACAGCAGTGGCACTACTGCTACCACTGAAATGTATACCTTTATAATTATTATACAGCATAAACTGAAATTAAATTGCATAATATTTTAGTGAAGCAATAAATTTGTTAAATTATGAGTTTACAAGTTTAATCAAAAATATTAAATTTTATTTATTTTTTTTAAGTAAATATTTTATTATTTAGGGGACAAAATGTAGTATTATTGTAAACTGAGACTTTATTTTGTGTAATAATGTTTTTTTTATTTATAACACACATTAGTTATAATAATAATAAGTAAATAACATATGTTATTTTTCCAGTGCTTTAAAAATCATAATTTACCTTTAAATAATCAAAATGATCGATCTTTATGTGCTCTTGAATTGAAATCTCATATGTATGCTGCTGTTGATACCAAAACGTGTTTGAGACGAACAAAGATGTCATACCAAAATATAAGACCAAGTAAATATTTTTAGTTATAATGTGCATTATTATTTTTGTATGATACTGTTGACCTTGAGTAGGCTTATTCTCTGCTTAGTTTGATCTCCTGGTAGTAGCAATTTGAGAGGCACTACAAAATGGTATTTCTGCCATACTCAGGAGTATAGTGATCACTTTTTCTAGCCATGTCCCTTTAATTAGATAGAGAGAGAGAGAGAGAGAGATAATCTATGACTGGATTATTGTATTGATATATTATAATAAATTATTAATATTGTATTTTTGTTTAGTTAAATTCTGTGATCAATTGGGTGATAAAAATGTGTATTGGTCTCTGAAAGAACTACACCCAAATATACCAATTCAATCTGTTGCTATTGTTGCTGCACGATTGGATGCTTCATCTATGTTTCAAGATTTAACTCCTGGTGCTCTGTCAACAGCCACATCAATTGTGACGTTAATGACTACTGCTAATTTAATTTCACAAATGCTTTCTTATAATGATGCCAAAAACTTCTGTGAGTTCTTTAATTTAATATTTTACTAAATTGTTTTAAGATTAATAGCTAAATGTTAAAAAGGATACTTGTTTGTTATCACCCTGTCGCCGCACTACTATGTGCTCTGATATTCCGTGTATACTCTGTGCGGATTAAGAACATACCTGGATGGTGGTTCGCTCTGATTGGCTGACAAATTATTGGTTGCAGTAGCAGGCATCAGTGGCGCCTAACTATGACAAGGTTGAAGTGGGGAACCAGAGGTATGTTCTTATTCCGCAGTCACACAGAGTATAATATACTAACCACTATTGTTATTCACTATTACTAATAATTAATAGTAGTCTTGGGTGGGCAGACTCATACTGGGGTTGACTAAATAACAATTCTGTAAGAACACCGTCTCTGGATGGATAGCAGGTGGTATGATGAACATTTATAAACCATGATGCACAACATCCTTAAATATTTTTCAAAAACATAAATTGAAGAAAACTAAAAACTATTAAAGATTAAAATACCAGTCTAGTTTTTGAATTGATTTGAACACAGAATTTTGAATTGGTTTTAATTTTCTATGACATAAATAATTCTTAAATTTAAATAAAAGCACTTTTATATTCACTAATATATTATTAAGATTTTAAACATTATTTTATCTTTTTAAAGATTGTGTTACTGTTATAAATAAATAAATGTCAGAGCATAGTAAAAAGTTACATAGTAGCTGGTTGATAACAAACATATTTTAAACAACACTGCATTGGACTTAATTATTTTCATCTTTACAATGGGGACTTTATAAAAAATATTGTTTTTTATTGCATCATATTGGCATTAATGTTAAATCACTAAAAAGCTTAATGTATCAATGCAGCATTATTTTTCAGTGTTAAAACAAATAGGACATAATAGAAATACTGAATTAATAATGTTATACACAATAATAATTTCTATATGATGTTTTAAAATTAAATTATGTATTTATATAATATTCAATGTGTAGTAATAAACAAATTTTTGTTTTTATATAAAGGGAAATCTATACCATGATTTGTTGCTTCTGTATAAGATTATAAAAAGCGCAAAACATAGTAAATTTATGTTGAACAGTTGAATTTCAGTTTTGCTAATTTGTATCAACTGCTGAATATATATTTGCTATGTTATTTGTCCAAACCAATTGTAATGAAAATCTAAATTATATTTTTTTCTTATGCCCTATTTTTTTATAATTCTTATAAACTAGAAATGATTTTGTACAAATCTTGAAATTTTCAGCACGGAATATTATGTTTATTTTATTTAATGGAGAAGCTTATGATTATATTGGATCAAGTCGAGTGGTCTATGATATGTTATATGGAAATTTCCCAAATGATTTAATTAAACTAAATCAGAGTCATGTTGGCCTGTTTGTAGAATTATCACAAATACATTATGATAAAGAAGTGGTTTTTTATCACCCAATCAAATATAATGTATGTATTTAATGTTTACTATACATAAATTTAAAAATTATTTTTAATTTATTATTGTTATTGTTATTTTAGGCTAGTGAAGAAAATGTTAAAAATTTCATAAATGTATTTAATAATAGTCTTTTTGATAATGATTTTTCTGTTATTGAATCAAAAAGCACATTTTTACCGCCATCATCTCTACATTCTTTTTTAAAATATGATTCCCAATTTCCTGGTGTTATATTATCAGGATTCAAAGACCAGTTTAAAAATAAGTATGTATTTTTTCTATTTTGTACTCTATCATTGTAAAGTGTAGACTTTGAATAGAATATATATCAATTATTAATTAATGTTAATAATTCTGTTATATTTTGTGTTATACCTTAACTTTTTAAAGAAATGATTGGAACTAAATTAGTATTCTCTTTTTTTGTAGAGATTTTCTATACTAAACACAATAATAGAAATAAATTATCTGCTGTATAATATATAAAAAATTTTTAATAACCTTAAAATCATTTTGACCAAATCGCCTCTCCAAAATCATATATTTGTATAAAAATGTTATCCAATTGATATAAATGATATCATTTTTGTTATAAAATTTAAAACATTATTTTAGTGTTTGAAGTTTTATTTTTAATATAAAGTTAACTCAAAATGTTACTATTTTGGTCCTCTAATTATTCTTTCTGAAATAACTTAAAATAGCAATAATTAATGAGCTGTTGACTTGTTATTTATTTATATATAGTTCATATATATATTCACCTAAATTATCCTAAAGCTCCACATATTTTTTTTTTTTTATCAATATTACATGGTATTTCAGTGATTTCAGTACCTTAATAAAATTTAAGCTACTTACATCAAAATATATTCAGTATAGTATCACAAAATTTAAAAAATGCATTAAACTTACCACTTAAAACTATATATTAATCTAAGTATACTTTTATGATATAAGTTAAAACCATATAATATTTTTGTAATAATATTATTTATAAAAAATGAATGAATGTTGTTTATTTTTTGTAAAGGTTCTATCATAGCATTTTAGACGATGCTAAGAATATACAATATGGTAATTCTACAATTTCACAAACTATAGCTAATATATCAACTTCTCTTAGTTACTCTCTCTATAAATTTATTACTAATTCCACCTACACTGGTTTGAAGCAAGCAAATTCTAGTTATGTAAGTAATAAATTATTTATTCATTTTAGTTAAATTGAATAATAAACAAAAATGATTTTTATTTTAGGTTACTAAATTATTAGATTGTTATGTTCAGTCTATGAATTGTGAAGTATTTCAATCATTGACTTCTCCATTACATCTACCTGACAATCCCCCTAATTATTATGTCAGTATAGACTTGATCACAAATACTCTCACTAGTCTTTCACGTCTATTATTTGCTTCTTTTGGAAGTAAAATAATTGATAATGTCCAAAATGAAGAAAATTGTCTGAATTATAGAACAAAACAGGTTTGTAACTTAATTATGTACAATTTACTTATATAATTATATACAACTTGATGTATAAAAAATAGTGCTAATAATTTTTCCGATATTCTATATTCCCATATTTATTATCGATTTGTAACTGATTAGATATTTCATCAAAATCCGATAGCCAATATAAATCATCTAACATATCAAAATATCTTAGATTTCTGCAGAGATAGTTATTTACTAAATAATTATAATGAATATTTGTTAGTTAATTAAATAATGATTTCTATAATAAATTCAAAAAATGGCATTAGAGTTAAATCAAGTTAAATCATCATCATTATTTGTAAATTGATATGCGAATATGATATGCATTACTATATGCATTTACTATCATTTAAAATAAAACTGATATACCTATTATATTAATATTGATTATTGGTATCAGCTCAGGCCTAATAAAAAGTATGAAAAACTTACATAAAAAAACCAACATTTAATAATTTATATATGTTTGTATGTGAATAGTAGCTTTGGCACAATGTTTTACAGATAATATGGCAGCCTATATTAAGTTGTTAATATATTATATATATACAGTGAAACTTCCATATTAAGAAGTCTCATGGACAACAAAATAAACTTGGCCCTAATTTGGTTTGATTCTCAAAAACATCTTGTTGAACAAAAAAATTTGTTAAATGGAAGTTTGTTGTACTGAAGTTCTACTATATAGATTTATATATGCAAAAATATTTATTTTTAGAAATTCCAAGAATTAATTATGTAATGGTTTTATAGTAATACTAACATAATAATATAATGCACCTGATTGAAAATTGCTTTGCAAATTCAGTTTTTTAGTAATAATTCAAAAATAACTGTTTACTTCTTTTCATAAATTAAATAATTAAGTAATAAATTTCGATCGAAGTATTATACAACTTTTTAACAATGTTTTATATTTCTTCCTCGCTAAATGACTTACCAACTCATAATAAAATACTCAGATACAGTTAATTCATTCAAATGTCATAATAGTACATGTTATCATTGTCTCATAAGTTATTATTTAACTTTAACTACTTGTTAAAAATCACAAAGCAATATACTTCTAAGAGTAAAATAGACGCTTCATTTTATAGTTATGATTTTTTCGTCTTATGCTTATTAAAAACAAAAGACACAACATAAATGTGAAGACCCCTTTTAAATTTAAATACATAGTATACATCTGTAAAACATATAAATCAAAACAACTAATTTTTTTACATCTTAAGACAAATAAAGGATATATTAAGGCTTATGTAGATCACATATTAGCCAAGAATTTTTGTTGATTATAATAGAACATTCATGAATAACAAATATTACTTTAATAACTATTTTCTAATAATAATTACCTTATAATAAATATTTTTGAATTTTTATGAACATATTTTATTTTTAATGTGTTTTAAAGGGTTTTATACCTATATGGTTAAGAGGAAATTATAATGCGTGTTATTCAACAACATCTAATGTCACTGATGCAGTTAGCCCAGCATTTATTATACCTGGTATGTTTTATTTTTCTTTTTTCATGCATATAAACTGTAATTTATTATTCCTATATATTATGTAAATTATTTTCAGATTATAATTTGTCATCTCTAGAATATTCAACATGGACAGAATCTGTATGGCACGAAGTGCAAATTCGTATGTTTCTCAGGCAATCGTTTAAACTACAAGTTATAATATTTGTACTCGGAATTTTAACATTTTTATTTTCTTTCGTTGTAATAAAAAAAACGTATGATCAATCTGGAATTCATTTTAATAACCAAGAGTAAGTTATAAAATATACCTAAATTAATTATAATTATACACTGCTTTGAAAATATTAAGTATTAATGATTATATTTAAATAAATGTTCCAGTGTTGGTTCTTTAAAGTAATCAGTTTATTTTGTTTTATACATAACAATTATTAAATATTTTTTGAATCTTAAAATAGACTACTGATACAAAGATACAAATAATATCCACTATAAATGTAATTTTATAAAAGCTATTCATTTTAAAACTAAAAATATCCTTGATTATTGATAAAATAACTTTATAGGATAACTAATCAAGTAATACTGATTTATTTTGTAAAAAATATTAAAGTAATAGAAAACATTTCAGATACTTTCAAATATAATTTATATTATTGTATATTTAATTTTTTTAAAACTATATAAAATATATATTGTAAATTACTTGTAATTATATTAAAATTATCATCGTTAACATTTAATTTAAATAAATATTGTGTGATTTATATAAATATTTTATATAAGCCCAATTTTGGTTTTTAATAATTCATAGTTAGTAAATGTTTGCAGAGATAAAATATAGAATTGAGTACTACAGTTGAATTTTTAAGAGGTCTGAAAACATTTCTTAGAGATTTTAGAAATAACTATTAATTTACAAAAGAGATTGAAGAAAAATTTTGATAAAACAATAAAATATCCGAATTTAAAAAAAATAGGAAAGAATTGTTGCTTGTTTTAAATTAAATATAAAAATGTATTTGATTCAATTCCAAATTAAAACTGAATAAAAATATGTTTTTAATGGTAGGTTGGGGTAGAATGGTAACAATATTCTACCCCAAGCTTCGCAAATATTAAGAGCCCTATAATTAATTTATTTAAAATTAAGTATTTTAGATACAATGTATGATCTTACATTTTTTCAAACTTTGTCATTCCAAAAACAAATTTATAGTTAATAATTTGGTAAAAGATTTTATTATTTCAGTGATTACTGTTAAATGCATAACTTTATAAAAATCATCATATGATATTTATTATATATGACTTATGTTCAAGTATGGCATAGCAAATAATCTATATTTTATCCAGTGATTGATATACCATAACCAAACAGAAAATGGCATGTTTTCTCGCTTTATGCTACTGTTATTTTTAATATTAAATTTATGCAGTATTTAATTTATTTTTTATGTTATGCTTTCATTTCAGAGTCAATTCAGTAACAAATTTTTGAAAATCTTCCTACAAGTAATTTTTATTTTATATCAGTTGTCTGTGATTTATTTTGTATAATTTAATGTTTTTGGTTTGTATCTTACAAATATGTACTTCTTTTTTTACTATAATTAATTTGTACATTTGTATTAATAATATTTTTAATTTATGTAATTTTTTTTTTAAATCATATTGACAAACTATTTCTTTTAAATTTACTTTTTAATGACAAAAACTATTATTTAATTATTGTGATTATAATTGTCTTATTTCTATACTGACAATACCATAATAAAAAATATTTAATTCATAAATTGTATATTGGCGACAATAACAAAAATGAAGTAAAAAGTATTTAATTAATATTATTTAATAATCTATAATTAACTCAAATCATTCAAATGCTTTAATTTAATATAACAAGGATTAAAAAAATTGTTGTAAAATTTAACCATATATACTTTTTATTAAACACGTCAGTATTATGAAATAAAAGCAACTACTTATTTAAAATACAAAGTTGTTGGTTGTGAACTCATTATTTGATATTGCATTTTATAGATAAGTATACATTATACTTTTTTAAGTTATATATGACATTAATAATTACAATTTTAAACACTTACCTTTTAACTTAAATATGATTTTTACATCTTCATTGTCTAAATTCATAATATCTTTCTTTTCTTTGCCCTCCTCGCCCAATTATATGGAGTCTGCCACCTATTTTTATTTTATCACTTTTTCTTACACCTCTACCTTGTTTCTTTTATAGTTTCTACACCTCATTTATTTTCATGCTCATTCCATTTCAAATATTAGTTTGACATGAGTATGCTATCTTAAATTCCTTTTCAATTTCCTTTGCTTTCTTGCCCTTCTACTTAGTTTTCAGCACTCAACAAATATTCACCTTTCTTCTCTTCAAAAATCTTACTAATTATTTACTTTAGAGTAATAACCCAAAAATATAAGTATTCCTATTCATATGTTAGTGTGGTTATATACCTAGAATCGTATGAGCCTTTCGTTATACTGTTGACATCACGACTATTGGGCTATGTCCTAACCATGCATAAAATGCACATTGCACATAACAGGTGCAATGGCTACTGCACTTTCTATACCGATTCCTGGCAGGTTGTATACATCTGTGATACAATTCCCCCGGCTATTCACTTCGCCAACTATATTATCAGTGTTATTACCTCTCACAGTCATCCTTGTTGTCCCCTTCAACATCAGAGTATTATATAAATCACACTCTCTCCACTTTATAACCAGTTTTGTGTTTTATAAATATGTACAGGATGATTTACCAAACATATTCACCCTCATTTTTTCCTTTAAAAATAAAATCATTTAAATTTTGAAATCTTATAATAGGTCCTGTTTATGATAATGAGTTTGGAAGATAAGTAAGGTATGGTGATTAATATAAATCTATCAACATTAATAATTTGTAAAACCATTTTTTTTTTTTTTTAAGGACTATTATCCTTAAAACATTTTAATAACTGAGAAACCACTCGTTAGAATTTTGAATAAAGTAAATCAACATTTAAAAAAAAAATGAACCACTAAATATATACAGTAAAAAGGAGGAGCAGGGAGTTCTCATTTAAAGGACAAAAGTTTATATCACAACAAGACATTCCTTAAAAAATACAAAAAAAATTTAGAATTTGAAAAAATGGTTTTTGAAATATTTAAGTTTCAAAAATCAGAATAGTAATAATTTCATTACTAAAATAAAAAATTGGGGTCAGCATACTTGGTGAATTATCTATAATCTTATATAATAATAATACAGCTATAACCATTTTTTTTCCTAGAAAAAATAAAATAAATTTTGACAATTTTCCTCCAATAAAGAATTAAGTATATAATAAATATATTTTTAAGTCAAATTATAATAACTAACAATTTACCTGTGATATTTGAATTTTGAACAATTAATTTTTTTATAACTATTATCCTTTTGTTACATTGTTGAATACAAATAAAATAAATGGCTAAATAGTTGGAGGAAATTGAAAACTAACTTTTTTTTATAAATAAAAATTGACTGTGGAAAAATAACTGCATGTCATTTTTGAAGGAAAATGGACCCACCTGATTGTGAGACAACAAGTTTTTTGAATTTAGTGTTGGTTTTTTTTTTTTTTTGTTATACCAATAACACACTAGAGATTCATTAAATATTCAAATATATATCTTTAATTATGACCAATTTTGTCATGTCTTGAAAGACGTATTGTATAACATCAAAGTACTGTTATAGTCATAATTATACGGACAAAGATATTTATTTAAATATCTCTAAATAGGTTTAATCTACTCTTAATTTGTAATCTGTGTTTAAAATAAAGACATTGCATGATATTTCAGTTAGAGTTTGCAAAAAATGAAACTCATTATCTTATAGCTTTTTTTTCATTGTACTGATTAAATTAATAATCAAAGATAATTTTTTTTATTGAAATATTAGTATTGAATACTACACAGTATGAATATCCATGAAAATTAATTTGTATAATATGTATTTTATAAGTATGTTTCATCAATTTGAATTTATTTCATGAAATAATTACTTAAAGCACATGTTTATTTAAAAGTGGGATAACTAAATGTTATGATTTAAATCATTAATTTAACAAATTAAAAATATATTGGAAATTTTCAAAAATAAAATATATATCTTTTATATATAATATAAAAGGTAGAATTAATTAATTAATTTGATAGTCCCACGGATTTTCAGAATTTGCAAACAATTATAGTTATATTTCTGACAAAACTATAGTATATAACTCATAAGTTATAAGACTTAATAAAGTAAAACCATGATTATTCAAACCGCAATTGATGTATCCTAACATCAATATGCATTGCAGTTCAATATATCGTATACATAATCATGTATATAAAATAATTTTATATTAATAATAATTATAAATATAATATTATGTATGTTTTTTAGTGATGCAAATATATTAAATATGTATAGCGATATTTGTATAAACGTACAATATAGTATTAAACAAATTTCAGTATCCAAACAACATAGATGCAGTCCAAATTAGTTCGGATAATCGAGGTCCTACTGTATGTTATTTATTTTTAAATATAATACACATATATTCAAGTACAATTTTTTTTTTTTTTTATTAAAAATAGTCTAATACATTTAATCATCAATTTGCCAATTATACTAGATTTTAAATTAATTGATGTAGATCATAATGGTGGGATATTTTGTTATTTTACATAATAATTATTTATGTGAATATGAATGTAATTTCTACAAAAGGTAAATGTTATGTTAAAAAAATTGATTAATTACAAGTAAAAATAAAAATTAGACAGCAATATTTGTGTAAATAAAAATGTGTATAAAAAAATAATATACATTATAAATATATTTACCATTATTATAATAACTACTAACATATTTTTGTTTAATAAATCAACTCAATATACACAATACATGAATGAATAGAACATTTAAATATACTTTTAAGTTTTAATATCAGTTTGGGGAAACATTAACGGAAAATGTGATATACAAAATAGATTTAATATAAAAAATATATCAGTAAAAATTGATGGTAAACTCATTATTGACATATCAATAACATGTTAACGAACCACGGAAAAATAAAATATATAATAATAATAAATGATTTAAATTGTGTTAAACATTATTTGAATAAATTTTAAAGATCATTAAAAAAAAAAATTGGACACAATACATATAAATACTTAAATTAAAATCATCATTCAGGATTCGTCAAAAACAAATAATTATTAAAATTGTTAAAAATCACTCATTATTGTGTAAGGGTATTACAGATTTAGAACCAAATGGAGATTTATACTGGATTCCAGCTAAATGAAATACTTGAGTAGGTATACCCATATTACAAAGATAAATTTTACCATTTGATTCACTGTAAGATAAAGGTAAAGCAGGTACTAGAGAATATTTCACTACTACTGAAGGTGTACCTTGTGATGGAGGATCAATGGCCATTAATGGTGATCTAACTGATTTAGCCCAATTAGTAATATTTCGAGATACAGTATCAGTTTGTTCATCAGCCAAAGATACTACAACGAAGTCTGGATCTAATAAACCGTGCAACTCTAAAAAAATAAATATCTCTTATTAATAACATAATATAATATATTCTACTTTGAATCCTTCATCTGAGCTCATGAGTTCTACTATACAAATTAATATTTTAAATTCTAAGCAGTAGCTTCGATTTATAATAATATATTTTTTAAATTCTAGAAAGATTGCATATTGCATATTGTTTCTGGGAAAGTAAATACATTTGGTAATTGTTGGCATTTGTACTAATTTACTAATATTGATAATTAGAAAAAACTAGTTATGTTTAATTACCTGCTGCACTAGTAATAAGTGTACCAGTTGTAAACTGATATAAAGACATTTCATTAGCCAACTGTGGAGTATACAATCCTGGTTCAGAAAGTACAACAACAGTATGGACACCATAACTGCTTAATTGTCTTGCACAATTCACACCCATTGCACCTGATCGATTAGGTCCACATAAAACCACTACTCGAGGCCATTGGTGTTCATTTCTTGGATTAAATCTGCACGTATTAAAAACAAATTTATATTTATGCAAAGATAAAATATTATTAGTGATATAATATTTTACCTATAACCTCCACCTAAAAGTTGCAACACCATTTCAGTAGCAGCTCGCCCAATTATCTCATTTTGACGTCCTGTTGTTAAACCATTTTCTTCTACTAGATTAAACAGTTTCCATCGTAATTCTGATGTTATACTTGGAACAACTAGTCCATCATCTAAAAATAATTGGAATAAAAAAAAAAAATATGATATTTTATTTTTGAAATAATATGTGAAATGATGATAAATAAGTTAAACAAATATACAATATATAATTTACCTGTTATATATTCATTGATAGCAGGTGAGGGAACTGTAACTTGTCTGAATTTGACTGGGGTAGAATGTAATACATTTTCAGTATGTTTATATTTATTTGAAACTTTTTCATGAGGAACAAGATCTGGTTTTTTAAGAATTTTATTATAAAAAGCTTTTTTGTTGAATAAAGCTAAATTTTTTTCGAAATCAAAATCTTCTTTGACAATTGTATCAAGTGATACACCAAAACAGGCATCATTTCGTTCTTTATGATTCGTAAAATTCTGCGGTGGTTGTTCTACATAAGTAGACAACAATAAATATAAAACTATATTATTCAATAATAAATCAAATGAACCTAAGTATTTGTTGGTGCAATAATTTTAAAGGATATTGCATATTACATAAAAACTCATTACTTTAATTTTCTTGAGATATTATTTCAACATATTTAATGTACTAAAATATGCAGGTACTTATTAAAAATTCCATTAAATATACCAACCAGGTTCCGAATTTGAAACATTTTTTGCTTTATTTTTTTGCTTGATGTTGTTTTGTTTGGGTACAGGGGCACTTTTTTTATTATTTTTGGATGCTTGGCTATTATTGATAACTGGTTCATTTTCTAGTTGTGCTTTTATAATCTTTAAGTTCTCTATCATCGAGGCCCTAGTTTAAAACACAATAAAACAAAATATATATTTGAGTTTAATTAGTTTTGTAGTATTATAGCATTACTTTAAACGAATTTCTTTTTCTGTATGTGGTATACCATTTTTAAACGGTCGTTTCAAGATTAGAGTTTCATTGTCATCCGACATACCGTTCACTTCACCTTGAACAACTGAACCATCCACACAATTAATAGACACACAACATCCTTTATATTGATTAGCCATTATTCATAAATTATTAAGTTATTTTATATTCCAAATTAAAAAAAGAATATGTGTCAAAGTCGAAAAAAAATGTTTAACATAATGCCACAAGACATTCGCTGTCCAGAGTTCCTCGTCACAACATTAGTTACTTATTACCAATAACTACTAAGTTGTTCTTCGAGCAAAACACAAATCACAACAATGTTTGTTGACATATTTTGATTAGAATATCAGACACAGTGCAACCATATAGATAAGAAACAAGCACAGTGCACAGTGCACAGATGATGGAATACATGGGCAATTAAATTTATTATGACTTATGAGAGTATATGAAACCATATAACAATGATGAAGCTCAGTTCAAAATTTATATTTTTTCATGGACTCGTGTGTTCAAGTAATTCAAGTCAACTTCAGTCTCAAGTTTAGTTACTCAACAGTTTTGAAATTTGTTAATCGTATATTCGTTTACCCAAACGGCTACACTAGTCACAAAATAATACACAATAAATAATAATATATTTTTATTATTATCATCTACTTGACTCTATTTGATATTTAAAACAAAAAATAAAAAAAAAAAACAAAAATTTCTTAAACCTACAATTAACTCAAAAATTGTCAAAATATTTTAAAATTTTTTTCAGAATCTATAATCAAAAATTATACGAATTTCTGAATAAAAATAATTTGTAAATTTAAGTAATTTCGACAATTTTTGTCAAATATCTAATTTCAGATGCTTATAAAATTTATTGTGAATTTACGCTCAACTTTTTTTTTTAAATTACACTAATAACAACTTGCAAGAAATCTTTATCAATAATAATTTAAAAAATACTAAGAAAAATCAAAAATGTTTTTTGTCTATAAATTGCTCAAAATGAAATTTTGCAGGAAATGCTAATATGTATATATACACTCGGTTAACATTTCATATAACTACGGTTATTTATTTTTTTTAACTATTCCAAAAAAATCAAATTTAATTTTGTCAAAAACCAGTTTTGCGTAAAAATTCTCGTTTTTTTTGTTTTTTTTTTTGACGCTTTTGAAAATTACTAGGAATTTTTAATTAATTTGACTTCTCCAATACACCAACTAAATTCACTTTCCCACTAGAATATTGAAGTTAAAAATCAAAATATTATTTATACTACTTATCGTGTACACACACACACACACACACACACACACAATTAATTCATTGTAAAATCATTCACCACTTAGAATCTGAAATTAAAATACGTCTATTTAGGAATTTTTAATAAGAGATCGGGCGATCCTTATTTTCCGACCATGACCAGACGTCTAACATTCTAGTCACACTGTTCTTTTAAGTAATGTGTTAAAAAAATCAATCACGGATAGACCGATCTAATAAAATGCTAATAAAGTCTAGAATATGTACCGAGTAACATAAATATGCTTCGTAGAGTTAAAAAGAATTTGCTCGCTTTTTATATTGTCTGCGATCTGCTCATGCTAGATGGTGGTCTAGGATTAAGACTTAATAATGAAAGCTTAAGGATTTTGATCCAAGACATAAGAAAAAAAACCCATCAGAAATTTTTTTCAGTGATATATTTGTAAAAAAAAAAATATGTTGAAACCAATGCATTTTTCGCTCTTTTTAGAATCTAAAAATATAATATGTATACATAAAAAAATACATAAACTCATATACATGAGTGTAATACATTTATTATAATGTATAATTAAATTTTAATATAATGAAAAATCTTAACGCAGTTTTTTTTAAAAAAATGTATCAATTTATCATTGTAATTTAATTTCTGTCAAATCTGATTTCGTGGTTAAAAACTTATAATAGCTACAGAATTTAATCTTTTGCCAGTAGTCTTTCACCCTTTTTAAGACGAAAAATACCTCTTGGCAGAACAATTGGAAAAGGGCAGTTTATTAATGCAATTTCTACATATGGACACAAATGTTAATGACTTGATAATTATTCGTCATAATTGTCATTTGATATTGACAATAAGACTGATAACCACAATAATAATTATATTATTTTTTTATCAGTCTCTAAAATGTACAGCGCTTAATTTTTTTTTTGTAGATTATTGAGTTTTTAGTGTGAAAAATAGATTATGTTGGTCATTTTGCTGAGTATAGTTTGAAATGGATAGGATTGGATATGGCTTCTTGGAGGACACCTCCTGCAATTGGAGCCAAAGACGAGATTTTAAGATTTACTTTAGTTACAAAGAAGCCTTCAAGGTATAATTTAAAAAAGATTCAAAATATAAGTTAAAAATAAAGAAAAGTAAATAGAATGCAGTTTTTGTATATTGTAAATCAAGTTATACAGCAACAAAAATAGCAGTTGATTTCAGCTCGGTATCTATATTTTTTGCTTCAACATGTAATTGTTCTCTACAGAAACAGAAAAAAAAATTAAAGCAATTCACTACATAATTAGTTATAAATGTTTTACTTACATATTGGCAGTTAATGTAAAAATAATTTCTCCTTTCGCTTTCAGATTTATATGTGCCTAAATAAAAATTGATTAAATTATATATTTAAATTGGTTTCAAATGAACTTACCTCAGATTTATTAATTTTGTTATTTCCAGTAGTAGCTGTAAGTGTAATATTGTCAAAATTAGCACTAGTTGTTATACTTTTTGTACTAGGTAATATTTCATTCTGATGAAAACTTAAAGTCTCACCACAGCACTAAAAAAATTCAATAAATTAATTAAAGAAAATGATACATAAATATTTTTTTTTAAAACCAACATCAATTTCTATTGATTCATTTAATGTGTGAACTTCTGTTGTAGGTTCTGGTAAATCATCATTTGCATTCCAATACTTTGCTAAGAAACTAGCTTGCACAGCCGCCCCATAAGCCAATACCTCATCAGGACTAATACTATTTGGTATATCTGCATGTGGGAATAAGTTTCCGATATAATGTTTCAACTTTGGTATTTTAAGTGGACCACCACAAAGTAAAACCTATATAAATTAAAATATAATAGTATAATATTCAGTTTAATTTATAAATAAAAATTCTATACTTTTTTAATATCTGAACTTTTAAGATTAGCTTTTTTTAAAACAACTTCAATTGGCAGAGCAAAATCAGTCAACAAATGAGCAATTAATGACTCAAATCTTGCTTGTGAAACCATGGCAGCAAAATCTACTCCGTCAGTCAATGATTCAATAAATATATTTGCCGTTTTTAATGTAGACAGTAAATGAACTGCATCTTCAGTAGCTCTTTGTAATTTTGCAGAAGCTCTTGCATTTTCTGAGGGATTTGATCGATGTTTCCTATAAAAATTAAAATTAAACACACTAGCTACTTTGTTAGTTTAAAAAAAATACCTTTTAACTTCTTCAATTAAATGAGCTTTCAGTGTTTCTATTAATTTATATCCTCCAATAGCCTTAGTATGTTCAGATGCTACAATTGAGACTAAACCAGAATTCACATATAAAACTGTTGCATCACAACTAATACCTCCAAGTCTATATACTAAAATATACCTATATTACATAAAATAATAAAAGATCATTTAAAAATACATTTATCACTTGTATATTTGTACGTACGTATCATTTAAAGGTTCTGTTACATTAATTCCATAGGTGAAAGGTGTTACACTAGGAGCATTAACAACTTGAAGTACATTCCATCCTGCTTGAATAGCTGCATTTCGAACTGATTCTCTGCTGGGATCATCAAAAAATTCGGGTACAGTAACAACACAAGAACATTTTGTATCTTCACTATGAGTAGCTCTTTTAGCAATACCTAATTACAATAAAAAATTAATTAAAAACAACAGAATTAAAGGATATGCAAATATTTCAATAGTAATAAAAATGAAAAAAAAAACCATAAAATTATTAAATAAATATATAAAACATATTTTATGTATACCGTATAATGTTTTATATATATTTGATTCAATAAACTGAGGAGAATAAATTTTTTTCTTAGTTTCCAAGGGTAATTCATATGCAAGATGACCTCCGTCCTTAATAGTTTTGACTTTATTATTTTCTATGAATGAACATTTTTCATTTTCATCTAATGAAAGGTTCATTAAACGATTGTTAAAAGTAATTGTATTTGCTTGTTTTGATATAAAACCAGTTTTTGCAGCATTTCCAACAACCTAAAAATAAATCATCATAAATTTATAAATTAATTTGTATTTTACAAATAAATTAAACTTACAGTTTCTTCATCAGTTATAGATACAATAGCAGGTGTTATTCTATCTCCAGCTTCATTTGCGAGAACGTCTACCTTACCTTCTTCCTATAAAATTATTAGAGAAATATTTTGAAATCCAACAAAGAGTAATACTGTACGATTTGTTTGAAATTACTTAAAATTATAAAATATGAATGTGAAGTTTGAGTTTTTATTTTACCAAAAAACTTACAATTTAAATAATGTCATAGGTAAATGAACTCTGTTTTATATTTATTATCAAATTTCTAATTGAACAATGAAATAACTTTTGTGCAAGTACATATTTAAATAACACTTGGATAATATTTACTTTGGATATGGCTATAGACGCCGTTGAGTTTCCAACATGTATCCCAAATACAATCGATCGTGACATTTTTAAAAAATAGTCCAAAAAATACAATAACTAAATGTTTTATAGTAATATAAATTACTTTTTATCAAAAATTTGAAAATAACATGAAAAAAATTTTAAAAAAAGAAGAGCGGCTATTATAAAATATTGAAATCTAAATATTTTACAAATCACATTATTTGTTTTTAATTTTTCATACAAATTTGACATAACCTATAATTGATAATCATTAACTATAGACCACAGTTGTACCAACGTATAACAAATTGAGACCGTTTGCTTACATTTTTGTATAGTATGATAACATACAAGTCTGTGTTATATATGTACGATATTTGAATTTGATAATTGATAAGTTGATGAATGATTTATTTAGTCTAGATTCTAGAATTTTGTTATAAACCAACTACAAAATCAAAACTTTTATATTTTTTGTTAATAAAAATTCCAAATATGTTAACCCATTCATGTCTCGTTGTGTTTATCACAAACGGACCATTAATAATCCCAATTTAACATTTCACAAGTAACCTGAATGAACTATTTTTGAATTTTGTCAAACAACAACTTTTTTTCTTATTTACAAAAACTCATTATAAAATTATAGATTCCCAAATAATCCAAAAAGCAAATCAAAAGTATTATTATTAGTTTTTATTATCTATGATGGTTCCATTTGTTCCAGCCACGATTAGATAGTTATACTAATTTAATACAAGGTTCTTCTTAAGTTGTTTTAATTTTAATACATTAATATTATAGATAATGTATGCATGCCGAGGAAAACGCACCAACGGATTGTGCCACTTCAGTTGAAAATGGCAGACACCATCATCGATCTTAACATAACAATAAATGTGTATATTAACAAATATAAGTATTGTTATTATACCTACGCATCAAATTGTAAATAAGAAAATATAGTAAATTTTGTTTAAATTAAAAATGTAGTTTATGTTTTTATAATCGTACTATATAGTATGTTAATTGTTGAAAAACAGAATTTGAAGAATACAACTACAAGTCTGTAAGAACATTATAATATTATACAATTTACTATAAAAGACATTGCTTTGACAGAGTAAAATTTTTTTATCAATATTAAAAAAAAAAAACCGAAAAATCAAAAATGTCTATAAATAGCTCAAAAAGAATAAAAATATTTTGAAAATTATACGATGTATAGCGAAAATGTTAATATAAACATTTGGCGAACATTTCAAGTATCTATGATAGTTATTCGTTTCTAAATTATTACAAAATAAGAAAATCGTTATTTTACGCGTGAAAATAACTTTAAATTTTTAATATTAGGTGTTAAAAAATATTAATGGAATTACGTATTTTATTTTTTATTCCAATAAAAACTTACGAGGAACCTTATAATAAATTTTAAAATCATAGGTATGAATATTACAATATTATATTTTTAACTACAAAATAAGTTAATTTCGTAAAAATTTTAATTGTATAGTGCATACGCTTAAAAAAATATTTGATTTTATGTATATTATTTTATGTAATATTATGTATTTTTGGTGTTTTTTAATTGATATTTGAACAGTTTATGAAGACTTTGTATTACATTTTCAAGGTTTTTATCGATATAACATTTTTTTGTCGACATTTATAAAAATAAAACTCAAAGAAATCGACAATGTCAACTTATAAATAATAAATATATTTTGAAAATTATACCATGTATTTAAAATGCTTATAATATATATATATATATATATATATATATGACAATTTTATGTATTTCCAGTTATTTGTTTTTAAGTTAAAACAAAAAAAAAACAAAATTAATTTTGTCAGAAAACTGATTTTACGTAAAATTCCCGTTGTTCCTTAATTCCAATTTTTGAAAAAGCAATTTAACACGTTCTTGATTGTACGTCAACATGAATTAACACACTTTTTGGGTGTTAAAAAAAAACCATGTCAATTATACTTAACATGAAAACTATATGAATTTAGTAAACATAAAATAGAATTTCTAATTTAAAATATATAGCTTTTTTAACAATACCTACATTGATCTTGTCGGTTTTCGAATTACGCTACTATAAGTACAAAGTACTGCAGTGGTTCCTAAATTTTTTTTATATCGACCCTAAAATCTAAATATCAACTTTTTTGTTACCCAAGTTATGTATATTATAATATATTAATATTTATACATTTTTACTGTTATCTTACCTTATTTTTATACCTATATACTACTTTATAACTCGGCTAATTATAAGGTAGGTAACATATTACATAGATAATAGACAATAGTATTTAAATTAATGGAAAATCCAAACAGATAAATCAATAAATTTAAAATATTATCTTCTCAACATTGTAAATATACGCATATAAAAGTGATGACAACAAAACAAACAAGATCACAAACTTATCACATAGGTGAATCGCAAATGGTGATGCTCTACCTTAGTATATAAAGGAATAATAAGAAGTATGTTCAACAGTTATATAGTATATTTTATTTTATGATTTGCAATTTGCAATGAACTGTGGTATACCTATTTATTTTTTAATATCATAATATACTAAGTATGTAATTTTTTCCTTTATAATTAATTAATAATAAATACCTAAAATAGTAAGTAGTATATTAAATTAAATGCAATTAATTAAAGTCTGTATTATAGTTATACCGTTTTTAACTTAGACATCTATTTTATTTTTAACATATATTTATATATTTATATTTCATATAAACGCAAAGATTCAAGCAACTGCATAATAGTAGGTAGCTACATTGTGGTTTATTTAATAAAATTAAATTAAATCGAACTGTTTTAAACTTTTAACGGTCAAAAACGACTTGACAGAATAAACTACAACACCTCGTAGAACTCCTGTATATTTGGATTTTTATCATATTTTTTTTATATTTGATAGATGACAATTTCATTCAGGTCGCTTATCCTTATACATTTTTAAATAAACTTTAAATGAGGCTAGAAAAATACATTTATTTCCAATTGCTTAAAAGTTTATGATTATATTAAGACTTTTAAGACTTATGAATATAGAATTTTTTTAAATTGAAGTTTAACGCAACCTTTATGGCTGTATTAATATCTTTATCTTTCAAAAAAATATAAAATGATTAAAATCTAACGTATAATGATTTGAATACGAATCATTTTTCGTATACAATAATATATATATAATAATATCATCAAATTCAAATTTAACACAATAATCTACAAGACACTTAATGTACAGCAGAGTGGTACCCACTTGACCTTTTTATATATAAAAGTATTTAGCATTAGCAACCCGAAATAGACGATAATTACGATTTAAAATTGTGGTTTGTACAATAGTCAATAAATAACAAATAGTTATTTTTGAACTATGGAAATAACTGAACAATTATTATTTTAAACTACGAATAATATTTCTTTCATTCATGATATTATTGAATACATAATTCATAGTTACTAGTTAGTATATATAATTATACGATATGTCTATCTATCATCTACAGTTTAATTTTTTATTTTTATAAGTTTCGTTTATTTAGTAAATGAAAATATTTTTAAATACAAGTAGGAGGTGCCTAGTATTTTTTACTGTAAAGTTAAACGAATAATCAGTGTAGATATATAATATTAGTAGTATATTAGGTATGTCTTAATGACTATTTGACTCTTGAATAATGCGTGATGAAAACAGCCATTTCGAATTTGGCGTTGTCGTGTTCGTGTAGATTTAAAATAGTGTCTATAAATGTTATGAACTTTTACAATTGACATCATTTAATTAATATATTAGATTAATATAATTTTAAATAATTATATTAAATATATTAGATTGGAATTTCAGTATAGTCAATAGTTATTTGATTTTAGTAGGTAAAGCATATTATATATTATTTATATACGTACGAATCGAATAATGTTTATACAACAAAACAAAATATGTTTGATAAATGTATGTAAATAGTATCATTTATTTTTTATTTTTTTCATAACTTTTGAAATGTACCATTATTTAATGGTTTATCTATTCTTTATTTAGATATTGGGATCTATATCCCTACTATAATTTCAAAGAATGAAAAAAAGCAATTTTGAAATGTAAAAGTCTCTTTTTATCGTTCTCCTCAATCAGCTATAGATTAAAGGATCCTCGACGACGCATTGACGAAGCAGGAAGTTCCTTGTGTGTGTTCAGTGAACGTATATTTTTATGACCTTTTTTTGTTGTGTACTTCCCCTTAGTTCCACCCCTAATTTACGACAATTTTGGTTAATACCCCAAGCTGACGTTTATGACCCGCATTTTGCAAGAGGATAGGGGTGCTCCCCAAACATTTTATCGTGTATATTTAAACCCAGATGGTACACCACTGTTAAGCAACAGTGAAAGTATTATCAAAAACCTACGAACTCACTCGTTTACCAGGAATGGAAATTACTTATGAGGATTATAGGAATACATTTTTCTAAAATAAAAGCGTATCGTTATAGAAATAAAGATATATAATAGGTTATTGTATTATTTGTTATTATTATATTTATTTTTCATTTGGTTTTGTTAAATTTAAGGATAACTAGAATAATTTCTATTGTTCTCGTTACTATTAAGGTTTCTTTCATACAAAGCTTCCGAAAAAAAAATTACACAATTTCAACATACTTATAATAGATATAAACAGTAACTAAATAGTATAAAATGACAAAATGTATTACGTAGGTAGTTCGGCATTATTATGAAAAGTATCAAATTTTCAATTATTATAAAATAAGTATCGTACTATATTCATTAGCGATTAATTATTCTAAAAAATACCTATTAAATGTTTTATATTTTATGTACATTTAAAATATAATATTTAATACGTTAAACGTACCTTGTTCTATTAAGCAATGTTTTAATTATTAGTTATGAATTATGATAATACAATAAAATAATAGGTATCTACAAACATTTAGATTTTGGGTAATTTCTGGAGCTGGTGAGAGATTTTCTTTTCCAGCTCATTTACAATAAAAATTAAAAAAAAAGTCTAAAATATAGATGCGCATGTATTACTTATAGACCTTATTGTAGTATATATAAATATAAGTATAGCCCGTATAGGTGTACTAGATATAATCATATATTGGAATTTAATATAAATTGTAATAATATGTATGTATTAAAAAAAAACCACCAACTATATACATAAAGTTTTTTATATTAAATTTAATAGTTAAAAGTTAAATATATACATATTTTAAAAAGCGTTTATAATAGGAAAAGGGTTTAAGTCTTTAAACATCCCCCCCCCCTTGAAATTGTTTATGCTCATGATAAATAAATATAATGTGTCTCGTGGTGTAGATTATAAGTGTATGTAATGTATATTTTAATATCTACTTTTGTTCGCTTTTTTAGGTTTTACATAGTCTGTATAAATCAATAATAGATAATGTGTATTTTCTTAATTTATTATTATTTATTGTTTTCAGTACACTTCAAATTTAAAAATTATATACAGTGAAATCTCTAAATACAGGACACTCTCGGTCGCTTTAATTTTGTCCGTTATTTAGAGTTGTTTGCTATTCAGAGGAGGAGGGGAGTGAATTCTCAAAAATAACTCGGAGAAATTAATAACTACATATCTACAATATTTATTATTTATATAATATATATAATATTTGTATATTTGTATATTTGTATTATTTTAATGCAAATATTAATTGTATATATTATTATTTAAAATTATGATATTATTATGTATTTAAAAATTAGTGAAAATGTAAATAAAAATAATTTTATAAAAAAAAATTAACATTTATTCAAAAAATCAGTTACTTTAGCTTGTTTGAGGTCTTGATGCATAGTAATTTAGTACGAACATCCATATTTGTATTACATGCACAAAATTCAAGAATCTAAATTTTTTTTTTAAACTTAATCTTTTTCGTTTACTAGCATACTATAATACGTTTACGAATATGTTCGTATATAATGGAATCACAAACACAACTAAATACGAGTAGAATAACTTCACAGAACATAAATTAGAAAAATGTTTTCATCGTCGCGATAATGGATGAATAAAATAAACTATAATTGTATAGTAGTAAGATTAGATTAGATAGATAAATGGATATTTATTAAGGCATTTCACGATTATTCAATATTTACAATAGAAATTGTGAAATTTAAAATTAAATTGCCATAAAAGTGTCCGTTATTTAGAGTGTCCGGTATTTAGAGGTTTTTCCATATAAAAGTAGTGAAAATGTCCCCGTACCCATAAAAACGTCCGCTATTCGGAAGCGTCTGTTAAGGAAGGTTTCACTGTATATATATATTATAACTACTATATTTAATTTTTATGTGGTAGTGTATTATTATACGATGAAAATATTTTATAGTTGTGGCACAATAATTTTTGTTGTATATTGTACTTTTTTAAGAGTTTGGAAAACGAATATAGACTTTTTTGTAGTAACGAAAAAACTGTGTATATTATATAATAATATATATAATCTTAAAATTTTATCTTTTAAGTATTGTATATTATATACATCATGCATTTATATATAATTTAAGAACTATATAGGTAGGACACAAAAACATTCGAATGCCTACGTATATTTTTATCGAATAATATCATCGCGTCGTCCTGGCGCCAAATCCCGTGGCGCCCGAATCCTCGTGACCATTTATTAGACGGGTTTCCAATCAAAGGAAAAAATAAAAAATACACACACACACACACACACACACACATATATATATAATTTATATACAATATATTTATTGTATCTGTTTTGACAACGAGAAGAAGGTCTTCGATAAAGAACACTACGTCATTATTTATCAATATAATAATGTATATTATACGCACACTGCAGTGTATTATACATACACACGCATTCCGTAATATTAAGCCTGCAAAATCGTGTGTATAGGTATGGTTTTTCATTTCCTATTCGTTTCGGTTGGCGGCGATGGCATAATGCATTTAGCACGTATTGGCTTAGCCGCCGAGCCGTCGCGGTGGCTTTAGTACTTGCCCAGTTTTATATTCTATACAACACCCTTCGGGCCCAATGAATCGAAAGACCTGATAACATAAGCTTCCTTTTACTCTCTTGTCACTATGTTCGTGGTTTAGTTGAATGTCTTACACAATATATATAAACATTTTATAGCTTATTTCAAGTGTAGGTATATATAACATATTAAATTGTTCTAGACCAGCAAGGGGCCAGCAGTTGGTTTCTAAGGAGGTCTGGGATGACTCGGAAAACAATTTTAAAGGTCCAGAAAATCATTTTTGTTGAGTAAGTTATTTTGGGTTTATACACAAAGAAAAATAATTAAAAAAATCAGTATTAAAGTAATATATTTTTGGCTGTTTATTTATTTCCCATCCGCGGTTCGGGTTCGGCCTATTGCCGACCCTCTGTCCTAGACTATAGTAGCCATACGCCTACTCTTATGTAATACAAAACACATCATACATAATATGTATGTTTTAATATTGTGACAAAGTGGTCGAAGTGTGTCCCTGTCCCCAATAATGATTCCCGTTTTCTCGCTTCGTGATAATAATATACTGGGTATGATAAAAATGCATATAAATAATAAGCAAGATGAATATTTTGGTGTACATACCGTGTTTGTCTTTGTTATGGACGTTATGGTGTATGCATAAATATATTATGATGCCCCTGTAATTCTACGAGGCTTCATAAATTGCAATTTCGATCCTATACTTCAACGTCATTACGCATTTATGATTTCCAGCACACTTGAGGGTCGAACTAAATGAATGAAACCTGAAATTAAATGATGGTTGATCGGACGACCAATAAACGAAGAGTATTTTACGACTTTCCAGTTACCGACAATATTTACGAGTGACGAACCCTTTATAAATATGAGAGTCGGCTCCACAACGACATAAAAAAAACTCCAAATAATGGATATGATATCCTTTAGTCTTTATATCAACTAAAAAGAAAATACCTATATTATTAAACATAGTTGCGTTATAGTACCTACTTATTTAAATATACTGAATATTTGCCTCCTCCACTCTTGCCCTAGGTACTATAAGTATTATAAAATCATTTTCTCATAAAACATTTTATACATATAATCATGTATAGCATGTCTACATAATAGAACAGAAACATTCAATATCTCTGCGTATAGAGTAGTTCAATTTAATATTTACCCATGATTTTTATGTTTATCAATGCACTAAAAAATGCACATATATTTAGACGCTTAAATTTTGAGTAACAATACAACTTATTTTTTTAAACTTTAACCATCCATTTTCAATAATTATTTTTCCTTGTATTTTTCATAAATTTAATTTATTGATCCAGCTTCCTGTAAATTAAAAAAGCTCGAATAATAGTATTTTTAATTTTAAATATTATTTGTATACTCAATACATAAAATAATATTTTATATTAGTCAATAATTTTTGAGCTAAATGAGATAGGTCTCTATGACTCCATCTACCTTTAATTTTATTTAAATACTCTAAAATTCAATATTATTTATAAGCAGGTAAGTAGATCAAAACTTTTTTATAGTATCAGAATTTATTACTTATTTTAATGGTGTTAAACATTTGGTATACGTATACTTAATATAAAGATAAAAAGTGTTTACAATTTGTTCATATTGTTAGTTTAGTTGATATTCTATGCGAATTAAAGATACTATAACCAATAGAAAATGAGTACCAACGACTATAATAAGTTTGAAATTTGCGCCACATCTAAAAATTAATTTTGGTAATTTCCACCACTTTCTAAGGTTGTAATTTGTGGCACATAAAACTAGGTAAAATAACATGATGTAATCTGCGTAATCTTGTATTTATAAAAATTGAGATTTGTGCCATATTAAAATAATTAATAATAACTTTTTTTTAAACTTATTCATATGTCATAATATTGTATTTTAGTCATCAGTCAAGTTTATTTTAATTAGAATACATTTCAAGAAAAATATTAAAATGTAAGTACAATAAAAAATGTAAATTAATTGTAATTGCAGGTTAGTACAATATTTCAGTTAATAATAAAATATGTAAAAATCAAGAATATTATAATTGATTGTTCTGAAATTGTTCATATAGTAATGTTATTTATTTACGTTTTTTGTGTTATAACTAGCGTGAGTGAGCTCGATGAATTTATCAGACTAATTCTAATAATTGAAATTGAAAGTGTGACGTAGATTACCAAAAATATTAGATGCGGTGCAAGTTACATGTTATTTATATTTTGGTACGAACTACAAACGCTAAATATTAAAATAGGCGTAAAGTATAATTTCCCATTTTATTAGCATTATAGAATATGTATGTACCTATAAGTTATAACCTATATATTTTATAAATACGGTAGATATCATTGTATAAAATTCATTAATATACAATTTAGTACATTTGCTAGCTGAACTATTTTGAATTTTGATCTTCCGCCTCATTCTCTCTCTCTTATCTTGTCCGTTACCGTTTTGAATTAAGATGAAATATAAACGCACAATTATTAATATTTATTATGTGTTTTTATTTACACTGATGCGAACGTGCGAGTTTAATGCCATTATCGATGACCGAGTAAAATAATGATAGTAAATAATAATAATAATAATGATAAAAACATTTGTTTTTTTTTTTGCATCGCGACGAGCTGTCGTGTGCCGCCGGCGCTTAGAGCAGAGAACGAGGCATGGGTCCCTGGTACGCGACCGGTCGACTTAACCCACAGAGCAAACCACATGGTCGGTTAATCGGGTCGGCATACTTAGGCCGCCAATCGGGCGCCGACCCCGAGACGGATTAAAGCCGTCACCTCGGTGAGTACGGTGAAATTGACCGATATCTAACAGGGTCCCATGCCCGGTTTCCGCCGTGCCGGATATAATATTATGCAGTTACCATCGGGTGCGTTCGACGGCGTGCGACTAGCGGTTCCACTGATCGAAACACGGCAAATAATGATCATGTCTTTGTGTGGGTTGTAGGCAACAGTGCAAGGTGCAGCACACCAACACATGTCACAAGCGCTTGCAGACGGTGTTTCTTCTTATTCTCGTCATGATTCATAATAATTATTATTGTTTACGATGCTGAAGAAAAATGAAAAATGAAAATATTTAAACAAAAAATAGAGTCACGTTTTAATACACGTCATATGTGCGTTTTCACTTTAATAATACACCGAAACATTCCAAATAGAACTACATTTTTTTTTTAATAAAACGTTTCATGTAGGATTTTTTTAGCGGAGCAGCGTTATCAATGGCTCAACACCAACGTCGAATCTATATCGTATGGGCAACGTATTACTCAGCTGTTTCTGAATTTTAAAAGCTTGAAAGTATTTATCTTATTTTTTTTAATGGGGTGATATGCATAAGTAACAAATATTATCAATCCACCAAAGTCTGAAAAAGCTCGTTTTCAATGCTTTCATACAGACGAGGAACGGACTATTAACTGCGGGGATGATGACACATTTAAATGTTAAAAACAACTTTTACTATTAATTGGCCACTGATAGAACACGTGAGCCTTTGAATAAGTTTTCCTTTCTTTATTCATCACAAAATGTGTGTACAGAGGTACTTTTTGTTGTAGGACCTACTATACAGCATACGCTTATTATATAAGTGGTGTTCGTTGGCGGAAGTTTCGGTAGACCATATACGTTATCACTCATCACTATCACATGTCTAAAAATATTGTAAAAATATCAAAAACTTGATATACCTATGAAACTCGCTTTTTGATCAGGTATTAGGTTTTATTTTATTTATTTTTATTCTAAGTGGCAAAACGTTATCACTATAAAATCATTATTAAATATAAAGAAACTCAAATAAAGCTCTGATAAATTTAATCACCTTTTCCTAATTAAGATAAAGAGTAGAAAACCGATTAACGCCGCTCATAAATAATTATAAACACATTTTTGTCATAATATAATGTCGCCTCTACAATCGCGGTGCGTTAAACTTGAATATTACCAAACATATAATATTAATAAATATAAGTATGCATTAATATTTTATGTAAACTTACATAATTATATTATATATATATACATATTCATCAAACAGCTATGCTATTCAACATCACTATTTATATCAATATATGTCGTCGGTTGACAGAGGATATATCGCGATTAATCATAAATTGACAAGTGCAACTAGTACGATTGTTTCATGTATGTATTATTTCAACATAGTATGTAATATGTACATACCAGCGGCTTGAATCAGCATTCAGCATTCAGCAGCGTTCTCTACTAACAAATAAATATTTAAACGGCCATAATTTGAATAATAATTTACCCATACCGGGCTATACCCAACGCCCAATGATAACTAGCCTCTCTAGGTGAAGTATATACACGAATATAAAAATCTACACAGATTATGGATTATAATCACGACATAACTGTATTTTTTAATTAGGTGCTCTACTAAGTCGAATAATACTTAATAGTAAATAGTGGTAATAAAATGTTAAAATCAAAAACCTTTGTTGTTGATGTTTTATAAAGATCAATATATTACAGTAGGTATCGCATGTCCACATTGGTACATTATATGATGTATATCGATTAACACGGTATATAATAACATGAAATGTTGGCGGCTGGATGGATATATTGTGTATAGTAGTGGTGCAATGCCAAAATGTTCACCTATACTCTACTACTGTCATCGATGGACAATGCATCTATAGGCTACACTTAATTATTTATAATTACAATTATTATTATTATTATTTTGTTTGTCTAATTTAACATTAGGTAATGCATTTTGACAATAGAAAGTAATTTAAATGTGCTCTGACAATAATAACACGTTGTCGGTGGACGAGGGTGTATCATTAAAATAAAATATATAATTAGGTAAAAAACTTAGATAGATAGGTATCGACTAAATCATATAGGAAGTAACTATATTATACTTATCAACAACTAGCACCTCTACCGTTACCACCTCACTATCAATATTATATACTAATACTGAAAACGCATTTTAATACTTATTTGTGTATATTAAATTTGTATATTATTATTCAATCGTTGACGCATGAATTGTGTACGGCCACGGTTGAAGACTTTTTAATGCACGTGGACCGTGAATATTAAATTATATGTATATTAAACATCGCCAGTCGCCACATCGCGGTATTCATTTATTATTGTAATCGAGTTGTGGCGAACAATCTGTTTTTCGTTTGAACTCCGGATATTACAAACATGATAATGTATACAAAATACATAATGATAATAAACATAATGTTATTCGGAATAATTGTCTCACGTAATGCATTTATACTAATTTATATTTAGCGTACGGACGTTCCACGTACGGTATTAGTAGAAACTATGATCATATGAACCATAGTCTATTTCCACGGTTAGATTCATGTGCATACAAATATCATTATTTTTATTTTATTTTAATGCAGTACAGGCTAGATCCAAAAAATAAATTAAATATAGTGTGTTTTATAAAATGCTATTATTCGATTAGAAAATTATATCCTAAAAGCTTATATTAAAATAAATAAATCTAATAAAATAATAGCAAAGAAATATTCATAATTATTTACATGGGGTAGTAAATTAAAGCGCTTTGTACAAATAAACTAAGATATTTGTATTACTCATTGATATGTATAATATAATTTTTGTATGGGGGAATATCAGTAGAAAAAAATCTTATACATCCAAAAAGTAAGCCCTTTAAAGTATTTAAAGTTCTAAAAATAAAGGTAATAATTGTATGAAAAACTATGTTTGGTGGGAATCATAAGCTTAAGCATACAATCATGATATTAGTTGTCATGATTGCAATTTATAATTAATATTTCAAAAACACGCGGACGCAGTTGTCTCCTAAATATTATTTTCTATACATTTTATAATAATTGTTTTTAATCAAACATCTTTTTCTAGTGCTATATGTATATTTTGCGTTTTAACCGCTGAAAATGATCGGTAGGTATTTTCTACCTATAGGTAACGTCTATTGTGATGAAGAGATCGGCAATAAGATCTATTATCAATATTAAACTATATATTGTATTGATATAATATAGACAAATAAATTTTCTAGATTTTTTTTTGGCGGACATTTGAAGATCAAATGTTGATATAACTGGACTTTCAAATGAAAAATAATGGTTTTAATTATTTTGTTCAAACTTGAAAAATATTATTCGTAGGAACTTGACATTTATTGCCATTCCGTCTATTATTATTTAATAAACACATTGAAATTTTTAAAACATTTAGAAAACATAAATGTTAAGGTATTAAAATCATGAACCTATTCACACTATTCTATGCGATATGTCGGTATTGACTTCTACATATAATATATTATAAAGTAGATATAAACTTGTAGTGGCTTGTACTATACATATATACAAGATAGTGTAAGTCATAAATTTAATTTATTTAAAAATAAATAACATGCTATTTATCTTCAAAACGCAATGTTTTTTTTTTTATTTAATTTATGACATTTGTTGGAATTTTGCTGAGAAAATTAAAGTATAATCAACTGTATTAAAAAAATTCTCCCACAAAAATGTTTTACAGATAAATTTAAATGCATTAGGGTTCTCGAGGAATAAGCAAATACACAATGATACAGGAATACCCCTTCTTCAAGGCCACAACACTGGATTAAAACCCAATTTAAAATTATCCATGTTAAACTTAAAATACCAGAAGCTTGGTAAGTAAATACTATACTGACTTGGAATCAAAACGATAAACAGACGCTTACGGTCCAGGGTCCCCGGCTGCTATAGCCCATAGGACTTACTCTATACTTATTTATGAGTATATCGGAAGACTCAGAAAACCTTCACCACGATAACAACATATAGTTAATAATATATAGGTTATATGGGTATGTATGTGTAAAAATTTATCAAACTTGTAAGAACATGTAATATTAAAAACGTGGCTGATTTTCTATTGCCCTTAAAAGGTACCATCGATTCAGACACGGAGCTAGAATTATTTTCCAGGGGGTGTGAAATGGAGCAGATCTTTTTTGTAGACAGGCTAGGGTTTTTTTCAAAAATACAATGATTACCTACTCAGATAAATAATTAAATTACATCTAACATAACATTCGATAATTCCCTCAGACCTCAGTAATTTTTATATTTTAAGTTCTAAAAAGGTAATATGTGTATGAACTTTTGAATAATTAACAATGTTATTTTTGTACCTAAATAAGAAAATATTTCAACATAGTCTTTAAAAGACTACATTAACAATGATGTACATATTTGATAATTTTATTTTTACTTTTATAACTGACTAGTTATGTTACTTTTAACTTTTATTTCATCATATCATTTGAAAATAATCAAATAATAAACAAAATATAAAATTCATAAATAAATATAGTAAGTTGTGTCTGACGGATAATGCAACCAGATAATGGCAAAATAGACCTGTATATTTTTTTTACCAGATAATATGTTTAATTTTTTAATATATTTTAAATACTCATCAATTTAATATTATTAGTTGACGTTGAGTGAAGCTTTTCAGTGTACAAAAGTATGTTGTCCGGCCCTCATTTACATTTGAAAATGTGTCAACATTTTTGATTGCAAATTGTAATGTATGAGAAATAAATATATAGGTGTGTGCATTTATATTATTTTATAATTGTTTAAAATTCAAGTTTTATTAAAATATAATATTTTTAATTACTAGTCAACTAAATTTAAATAAAAAGTTTTTTCACTCATATAGAGATGATGTATAAAAAAAATTAAGGGTATATTTTATGCATATTTCATTTTTTTTAAGTGCATATACTTCCGGATCTTTAGGCCCTAATTTATTATTAGGTATAATAAATTTCATATTATCATATTGCAATGTTTATTTTATAACATAAGGGTAAACCACCCAAACAAATTTTCTATAAAATATAAAAATAACTGAATACTTTACAGTAAGATTTTTTTTAAAATTATTTTATTTAAATATATATAATATTAGAAATTATAACAGCTAGAAAAAAAAAAATTAAAATATTACATTTAATGATACTACTATTTATAATCAATGCCTATATTATACTTATTATAATATATTGTATACCATGAAATGTTAAATGTTTAATCATGCTTTATACTATGTACGTCTCATAAAAAATATATCCTTAATAGATACTAAAAAACGTAACGACAGATAGCGACACGTATATTAAACCTTAATTCAAAATTATTATTAATATTTTAAAGAATTAAGATTAGTTGTTTGAATTTATTATAACAAACGTAATCTCTAAAATAATTTTCAGTTTTCAAAAATTAAAAATCCTGTTTTTTTTTCTATATAGCTTTATTGTGAATAATAGCTATGCAGTGAGTAGGTAATAACAATAATGTATTAATATATCCAAGTGTTAGATATTGTATATGATTTTGTATTGTATTGGCATAGAATCTGTTGTGTAAAATTTGGTTGTACGAATAAGGGTAGAACGTAATACGTATAATAAGATGCATCCATATGCAACACTTTTTGCAAACATACAAATTAAGTCACCTTGCAATGTTCAATGCACACGTGCCAGTATGCCACAACCTAATTGGATTTTGTTATTGTACACACAATGCCATTAATTACTACCTATATCATGGCTATTATGTGTCTATGTATGTATGCACGTATATTGCATATCTATATAACTGACAGTTATGACTTATAATAAATAATATGGTTTCTTTGTATATGTGCATGCAAAATAATATTATACACTTATAATATTGTGTATTATAGTATATTTACCACTCCTTCATGAATGTATATTATAACGATGATGTAAAATATACGTGTATGCCGTGCACGCGTGTGCGTGTGTGTGTGGTAACAATAGAAAAATACAACAACAACATATTTTAATTAAAGTAACCACTTTGTGTAGTTCTCAGCGGAGCTCTCAAAACAACAGTAATTTATTATCATATTAATAATAATATAAATACGGATGTTGGTTTATCTGTCGGTCTGTAATTAATAGACTCGAAATATACTGGACCGCTTTCAATAAAAGTTATATCAATAGATTTCTTGAGACCTGAAGGGCGTTAATAGGTTTTATTTTCAACCCCTACAGATAGCTAAAGGGTAGCTCACATATGCATTTTTTTGTTTATTTATAGTGTTGCCATTGGTTACATATTATATTAATATTAAAATTAGTAAAAATATGGCATATATCATAAATATATTTTATAAAAAAAAAAACAAATCTTTGGCATTAGCGACGACGGGCGAAACAGTATATAATATTTTAAGATTTAGAGCGGTGCAACAAACGTATTGATTTTACAATGATGCAAGTTATTTTTATTTTTGTGTCTGAACACATATATTGTTGAAATTTTAAAATTATTATTAAAATAATTGTTTGGTAACCGTCATTACCTAAAGGTTAGTCGTCTTCGCTCAGAATCTTTTTTCTTATACGATGAGAGGTATCATTGAATTTAAATTTAACACTTTCATAATACTATATTACAGTGGTCCAATCAATGACGAGTCACACTCGACACCTGACGGTTTCCTATTTGCTCGCGTTTTTCTGTCAAAGAAAGTCTTGAATTAGTAATACAAAGTCCATCATAATCTGTTTTTTCAACAATTAAAAATTCGATAATTTTTGATAAAATACAACGACATAATTTTTTCTTTAAGCATTTGAAGTTAAAATGCTGACAAAATTCCTCGAAATCATGCAAAATATTTCGTTTGTTATATATATTCATAGAATTTTAAATTGGTAAATTCCTTCCAATATAATATAATTAATTATGGTCTTAATTTATAACCGCAGTGTTACAGTTTATTTGTACTTGTGTTTTAGCTATGCCATCTTTATATTTGTTGGTATATTTATACCCATCTAAATTTGTGTTTTGCATTATAATTTTATTTTATCAAAGTTTTCACACGTTTAAATTTTTTTTTAAAAACTATTAATAATTTAATATTTAATTATTAAAATTATTTTTTATTTCATTTAACAGTTTTTTTTTTATTTTGGAATACCTATAGGTAGATAATTAAATAGTATCAAATACAAATAAAATGTATTAAAATAAATAAATGTTCCTCCGATATTAAAAAAGAAGTACTTATTACAATAAAAACAAAAGCTGAATACTATCTTAGTAGGTATAGTTAATATAAATGACAAGTATCTACTGACATGTTAATATTTTATTTTATAAATATTTAATTTAGTAGTTATTTATTCATATTTAAAAAAATTTAAAAAGTCATTGAAACGCGAATTGTTGATTGACGTAAAAACTATAGCAAGATATTTTTTTATATTCAAGTTTAAAGTAATGTTTTTTATTTCATAAATAAACAATTATAATAGGTTGCAAATTGTAATGCAAAAATACAATCTACAATGCGCATTGTGATCGATTGTATTTTAGTTAGTAGTGAAAAGAATCTCAATAATATAAAATCATTAAAGTGCTTTGCCCTGTAGTTTATTTAGAACAATAAAAGTTGTAATACCTATACGCTTATTATATAAATATAATTACGAACAATCGTTAAAACTTTTTGAACCACGTTTTCTAACTTTGATTGCTTGGTTTACAAATATAATAAACAGTTTTTTCGTTTAGTATTTTTGTGGCATTCACCGCACTGTCTATATTGTTTTACCTCCTCACTATCACATAATACGCGTAATAACGATTTGACGGGAGGGTAGGTAGGGGGCATATTCTGCAGTGCAGTACAAACACAATACGTCGTTGACATGCAAAAAGCATCCATGTAGAAATATTATCTGTCGGAGTCGGTCGCGCGGAGTGCCCGTCGAGCGTACAAGATAAATGTGTGCTCACAGTGCACGCGCGCTTGCTGTAAACTGACCTTGGTCGTCGAATTCAATGTCAAGGCTACACTCTCCACCGCACAGACCGCCGACAGATAGGCGGGGCGGCCCGTGCATTATATTCCTTGTCACGGATCAATCAACGCACGAATTTTGCTCCTCCGCCGCTCGTCGCCCGCCGTGCACGGTGCGTGTTTAGTAAGAGAACAACAGAGAAACTGTGCACCACCGCACACCCACGCGACCACTCGCACGCACACAAAAGACACCATACGTTTGAAGTTAAGTGTGTGTGCGTGTGTGAGAGAGAGATAGATAGTTTGAGGGGTATGGTTTGTCGTGGTCGAGTGCGGTGCTCGGGGTACCGCGAGGTTTTGGGATTTGGGCGAGGGACCGGTCAGACTGAATACAATGGCACAACATTAGCTTGTGATTATAACGAGTTGGTGGGTACCGTATGAAGGAGAAAATAAACGGATGACATGCACACGGCGGTTCATTAATATGCACGTTGTACTGTATTATCATTATGGCCGAGCGTTCTCGAAAATAGAAGTAATATTAATAATAATTTTTTTTTTTTTTTTTTTTGACTCTTAATGACAAAGACGATTTTGGAAGCACAAGTCCTGCCAGTTCTCGAATCGTCGTAACCAGAGGCGAATTAATAACGATCAATATATTATCTCGGTTTTTGATTTTTCCTTTTATATTATTCATATAAACATATTTTTCTTGTAATATTTATATAATTTGGTACAATAAAGATACTTACATGTTTTTATAATTTTATCTTATTCTTTTTAAAATAATTCTGCAATGTTTACAATGCAAAATGTTAAGATTAACCCTACCAATAAATATTAAGTACATTTAACGAACATCACAAATATTTAAATATGTGAACTATATGTAAACTTGAAGTTTATACGACTGTTGATTAAATAAAATATAAATTAGAATTTATTCTAGATAATATGGTAATATAATTTTGTAGGATTATATTTTATTTGTTAGCTAACTTTTCTTGTCGTGTTTCATTATTTTGTTATTATTTACAAATAAAAATTTCCTATTTTACATAAGTTTACAAGCGTAATTAAATAATAATTTTATAATGGCTAGATTAAAACAATTTTAATTTTAAATTACATAATAATATGGCTATATAATATTATAATATATGTATTGCATAGTTATTACACATTATCTATTAGGATTTTATATAATATACTTACCTATTAATGGTTAAAAAAATAATTCGAACATTGCAGGGGTGCCAGGGTGATCCAACTCTACCCTAACCTAACCTCTGACTATATCTACAAAAATTATATGGAAATTGCTTAGCGTCTACAACTTATAGTAGGTAGTATATATTTATGCTTATCATAATTTTTTTTTATTTATTACTAGCCGAAAATTGCAATATTCTAAAACATTTTACCGTCATAAGAATTTAACTTCCGCTCAAAGCAAATGCCCCTATTGATTTCTCCTATAATACGTCCCTGATCGTAACTATATGTGTATAATACTATATGAATATAAAATATATTTCGTGACATTCGATTTACATAAATGACTCATGTATTTGTCAATTATTATTAGATATTATAAAAGTCTTTTCTTGTTTTTTTTTCCTATACAATTATTGGTACCTAATTAAACATGTTGTTCCTTTTTTGTAAACATCTAGTTAAAAGATTAAAGGAATAAGAGGAATCCGTCTATAGTATAATATAATCTTATACTCATTTGATTGGTGATTGGTGGTATACTATATCTGTATAAACTATAAAGCACGATATATTTTAACTTTTTAGTTAGTTTCAAATGTTTTAAGCTTAATAAGAATTTATTTTTATTCATATTATTAATTATTACAAATAGATATAATTTAGAAGTTGATTTAATATTAAAAGAATAGTATTAAAAGTTTGCTATTATAACAATTTTTTTAACATTTTTCAATGTCAATTTTTTTTTTTAAACGTTTTGTCACGTACTCACGTATTGATATATTTAATTTAGAAGTAATGCTTTATTGCCTTCTATAGATCTATAATAATTATCTAATATTGTTTATATGTACAATAAAATTAGTATAACATTATTTTATGTCTGTATATAGTATATAGGTTATAATAGGTACAAGCAGAGCTATCATTTATTTTTCATTTCCACTTCTCCCGCACGATAACTGCTTACTATATTGTTTCTTTGTAATAATAGTTATACGGTTGCACGTTCCACAAAATAATTATTTGCTGCCTAGGTATCTACTCCTATTACATCTTGATATCAGGTCCCACCTGTTTTGTATAAAATAAAAATAAAATACTAATTATTTGAGTCAAATATAGTATGTCTTACTATTTTTAAATAACAAATTTGATATTTTAAAATCTTTTCAGGCGTAAATATAATTTGATATTGTATAATAGTAGTTGGATACTGACAATGTGTTGATTAATAGCTGCAAGCCAATGAAAATTATTACTATTTACTATTTAGTATTTACTTGGGTACTTAAAATTTTCGATTTTCAATTAAAATGCATAGATTATTTTAGTGTGTTTACACCGGAAGAAATAAAAGATGGTACATATATGGTTATATACTATAGATTGTAGGCACAGTAGGCGCACCCATTGGGGAAATAAAATATACCCTACCTTGATATGCACCACACAAACGAATATTGGGAATTCAGTAATTAAATGGACGTTTGTCTTTCCGACTTGGTTCGATAGTTACAGATATATAACCCTGACCGGAACTATGGTCTGTAGATTTTTCGTCTTTGAATGGAAATAAAGTTAAATCCCTTTTTACAATGGTTATGCAATTTTAAATAAGTTTTGGTTTTTTTATAACAAATAGGAATTTGGATGGTCTTTTATTCTCAGAAAATAAGTACAAGAAAAAATAATGTTAATATTATACTCAAGAGCATATTCGTTTAACATTGCTTAAAAAAAATGAAATTGTAAAGATAATAAAATCAACTTCTAATAAATTACTCTTATAAACATTTTAAAAAGTAGGAAAAATAATTTAATACTATTTAGTATTTACTTTAAAGTAAATAAATCTAAATTATTTATTAAACAAAATCGATTTCGTCTAAAACTATTTTTAGGCGCAAAAATTTCGTTTTCCAAATTTGTTTTTTCTAAATTATTTTGAAAAGTATTGACATTTTTTACTTTTGATCCCTCAAAGTTTTAATTAGATCAATGGCGGCCCGTGGAAGGCTTTGAAGTGACTCTTACGTAAATTTCAAAACCATCTATTATACTTATATATATATGTATATATATAATATAAGAAAAAAAATGATTAAAAATGAAACCTATATTAATAGGGTAATCTATACCTCATAATGATTTAATTGTATGTGATTTTTTATCATTGTTATGATAGCAATACCTAAAAAAATGTATGATTTTAAAAATGTATGTGCCCTTCAATAATAATTTCTACTTACTTATTGTGCCCCAGATTTTCTAAAAAGTTAGATCCATTCTGCCTTTTAAAATCACTATAGTTGAAAATTGAAGGATTGTTTTTGGTTACAGGCAACACAAACAAATCACAGGTTGTAAAATCAACACATTTATTGCTCTGCTTAGAATGTAAAATAATATGTAACTAACTTATAATTCATAATAAATTAGGTAATGAAGTTACATTTTTAATGCTAACATGGGATATGAATCTATGATGCAATGGTGTAATTATGGGGTCGATTAGGGTGTGTCGTATATAACCCCCCCTCACCCCTATAAATATTTTTTTTTTTGAACTGGCAAACCACATTTATGAACTTATTTAATAATAGTACCTATATAGTATCTATATTTTATAAAAATAATACCAAAAAACCCAAATACCCTATGCTATAGTTTTACACGACTAAGATAATTTTAGGGCCGTGACCCACTAGGCAGCCAATGCCACACATGATTTCTTATTGCAGCTCGCTCACTAAGCAGCCAATGTTTACTGGTTGCCGCGGCCAGAAAAACGTGCGACTACACGGCAGCCAACTGGCTGCCGCAGCCTGGCTGCCTAGTGCGTCACGGCCCTTAGTAATAACTTCGTAATAAACACTAATCATTACTCATTATTTCATTAATTACTATTGCAAAAATATATTGAAATACATTATATTAATATATTATATTGTATTGTGGAAAAAAAAACAAACCATTGAGCGTTTGAATATTATTTTATCGTGAAGCGACGACGCAAATCAGCAATATGCTAACGTCTAATAAAATATAAAATGTATAACTTATAACTTTATAAATTATCTAACAATATTATACGTCCTAAAAATAACCTAACTCTTAAGTATTTAATGAATTAGGATTAAAGCGCGATTCACACTCGCATGACACTGCACGACACGGCACGACAAAATATTCTATCAATATAATTAAATACGGTAATTCACACCGATCCGGCAAGCTCCTTAACGACATTACACGACACGACACGACACGACAAGACATTCGAGCAAAGAATGTTTTGTTGGACTGTCGGTGCCTGTCGGAATTAATTTAGTTGAAATATACAAATTTTTATGTACTCATAATTATTATTTTATAACTCATTTATTATTGTTTATTAATAATTGAGTACATAATAATTTGTTGAGAAGTTTCAGAGTGTAATATTTTATTTTCAATATTTTCCTCCTCTTCGGCGTCGAGCAATAACGCCATTACTGCTAAATCTTCAAAGTTTAAATTTCGATACATGTTGGGAATAATTTCCGACGTTCGACACGAAAATTGGAATCAACTGAGTGCGCGTCTGTCGTTTTTTGTCGGTCGTGTGTGAATTGAACATGAAGTCTTGTAAAGTGGATCTTTTATTGCGATTTGTGATGAAACTATAACTATCTAGATACGTATCAATAAAGTTAAAATACTTATAATATCCACCTATTTGTAGATATGAATATTTAAATAGTATATAATAATTGTTTATTTTAATTATATACAGGCCCTAATGGTTGCATTGAGAGGTGCTTGTTATAAAAACCAATTTTTTTTTTTTGAGGAAGAGGGTAATAGATAAATTGTACAAACATCCTAACAAATTATTAGTACCCACAAAGTTCAATTTACAAGGCTAGACCGTCTATAGCTATGTCAGTCATAAAGTCAATCATAAGTCATAAAAAATAAAAGGATACTCAGCAATTAAAAGATGTAAACTACCTATAAATATTGCAAATCTACCGTAGAAAATAGAAAGATTTTAATATCATTGTCTGTCTATTATTTACTTTGTGGTAGAATTTAATTGATTAGAAATTACCACTTTAGGTTTTTAACAAAAAATGTTTATTATTTTGTGATTACCTACTTAAATATAATATAGTATGTAATAATAGTATGATAAATGAATAAATTATGCTATATTAAGCTTAAAATATTGTAATGTTACCAATGTGAACATTGATGGTAATTTTGTACATGATTAGCTAGGATTCCTTTGATTAGCTTTGTTAAATTTACTACAAACCATTTTAATAAATACCCGGTATATAGGTACTTACTAATTAGTAGTAAATATACAATAGCTCTAAAAAAACTATATAGTTTTATGTAAATCTAATATACAGATTTGTGTGATAATATTAGGCATAAGTATTAATAATTAGTTCAAATTTGTACAACTTACGCTGTATGGACTATACAATGTACTAATATAGTCTATTCGGTCGAGAATTTGTCATTTCATGTGCCCCTTAGGTCCTTCCTCTTTTCTGCTACCACACTCGTTAATATAATTAAAAATAAACAAAACGGACTTTTTGATGAGTCTATTGACACAACGTTTTATTGTTCTTTAATAATAATGAGTTTTATTATAAGCTACTGACGTTGTACATTACTATATAATTTTAATTGTTGCAATTATAATAAACTGATGTCGGTAACAAAAAAAATAGCTATTTTTTGTATTTTTTAAAATTTAATACGTTATTTTATCATGATTAATTATAAAATGAGATTTAAAATTCAAGCTATCGCATTTAGAATGGGTGAAATTCAAAACTTTAGTATTGGTCACTGGTTAAATTTAACGGTGTTAATATATTTTTTTTATATTCTGTTCCTATAGGTAATATATATGTATATAACTATAATAGTGTAGGGTGAATCGTCAAGAATACTTGCTTACCTTTATTCTTTAATAATGAATTATTTAATCAAATTTAAAATATTGGGAATTTTAAGTATATTGGTACTTTAATGTTAAATACCATATTATGTTCAGATACTTAAATTTGTATATATTATATATATATATATATATTTGCACCTACTTTAAGGCAGCAGTTTTTAAACTTTTGTTGAACATGAACCCCTGATAAAAGACTATTAAAAATTATAGATCCCCATGGCTTTACCAATTATTATCTTTCGAATTATTTTTTTTTACAAAATGTCTCATATTATCATAATCAATATTTAATATTGAAAGTGCCGTTGACCCCCGCCATGAGTGTCGAGGACTCGAGCAGCAGACTACATTTTAAGAACTGCTGATTTAAGTGGTTTTTCAAATAAGAATCATATTTTTTACTTTACATTTTTAAGCACAAGACTATTTTAAAAATATTGATACATCTAAATCAAAATTTGAACAAATTGTTGCTGATGAATATTAAACTAAAGATAATAGTTAAGACGGTATTTTGATTCAACATCATTTTTTTCCGGGTGTTCTGAAACGTAGCTCTGTAAGTGGAAAATATGTTTTAGGGGATAAGTATTGATTGTTTAAATGACATTTTTACTTTTAAATTTTTTGTCAAATTAAACTTAGGACATTTTTAAATTTTTTAGAAACATTTTTCACAATTTATTTTTGAATTGAACGTAAATCGAACAAAATGTTTTCTTATAAATTATGAGGTGTTTGAGGTACATTGTGGTCAGATAATGTCAAAGTATACTATAGAATAGTATAGTATAGTATAGAATCTATAAGATATTATGCAATACTCGTCGAATATCGTTTTAACATCTATATATAATTTAATAAATTAAAAAGGCGATGATAATACTTTTATTTAAATGTATATAGTATTTTGGTGTCTTCTAAAAAAATTCAACATTGTACAACACGTTTCCGTTATATGTATCATGTTTTTAAACTGTACAAGAAATAAATATTTTAAAGTATTTATATAGTGAATATTTTAGCAATAATAAAGCATTTTCGCATACTTTAGGGTATTAAAATAATTCTTATTAATTGTTTTATATTAAATTTAAATATAATGTAATATTCAGTTTAGTAATTAATATGGGTCCTTGGACAATTTTAGCGATGATAAAATAATAATAAATTAATATTAATTATGTAGGTACTTGGACACTATAGGTACTATATTATTCTTACAGATGGTACATTAGTATATATATTTTATATAAAAAAAACTAATTGTTTGAATTTTAGATTCTATACATCAATATTAAATAAAAAGTATCTGCTTAAAAAATTACTGTAAATAAGAGTAGTTAAGTGTTTTTTATTTGAAAAAATAAGTATGTTAATATTTTCTATATTTTTTATAAAAATTTGAAATTGTGAATACTTATTTTTATTTGTAATAAATTTGTAATTCATAAATTTATTATAAATTTGTATTTTGTAATAATAATAATTATACGTTGATTTATTTTTTGTTTTGGTTATAACTTTTAGTCTATAAGAAAGATACAAATATAATAATACTTAGCTATTTGTTTATTTTGTGCAAATAAAAACATTAAAATATTAAAATATTCATAAATTTTACTAGATTTTACATTATCATATAATTTTTAGCGTTTATTTTTTTTTTTATGAAGAAATAGGTCAAAGATAAAGTTTGCTCTTTAAATCATTCGTTATTTTTTATTATGTTGGAATAACTACAATGGCAAATTGATCTTTCGCTGGTTTTTTAGTATTATTTTTATTTTTTTTTTTGTGTAGCAAAACGATTATTGTTATTATTCCTTCACTATTTTTTTCCCATATCTACTATAAGTATTTGTGCGTATGTGGTATGTTATTCTTATCTGATTTTTTCCACAGCTATCACTAACTTCATGTTTTTATCTGCTTTTGTCATAACTATTATTCCATGACGAGTAGATGGTAGATACTTTAAACGTCGTCTCCTATATTAAAAATTCTATCAATTATAAACCGGTTTCATGTTACTCTGCAGAATCACCAAAAAAACATACAATCCTTACTTGGCAATACCAGCTGATCTAATTCGAGAAAAGCCACGACCTTCCTTCTGATGGTATATTTTATCCTTTGTAAAAAAATAAATTAACAATTTATTATGTTAGTAAGTTGCTACTAGCGTTATTAACTTATTGTAGATGGTAAGATATTCGAAAACCACAAAAAGGGGTTTAGGCAAGCGTTTGTTTCTTGTTTAAATTCATAAGCTAATGTATTTTAAAATGTAAAACTAATATTTAAAATATCTAATATGTTTGAAATATTAAACACTTAAAGATTTATATGTTTATACTGTAAAAAATAGTATCAATTAATAAGTTACTTTCAGTTTTAATAAATCTAAACCAACGTCAATTAAGTTGTGAATCATAACATCGTTGACGCATATACCTAACATAGACCGTCGTAAGTAGCGTGCAAGGATTAAAAGGGTGAAAATAAATAACAAAACAATTAATACTCTAGACGTATTAGACCAAAATAACCCATCAGTTTCATTGTAACCGACATAGCGTGTGTGATTATTAGCGTATTTCGATTCTCTCGTGTAAAGAGGGAAAATTAAATGTTTGTTTCTGGCTGTCAATCGCCCTAACCATTATTAACGAGCGAACCCTTTTTTCTCACTTCTTCAATATAAATGTGTATTTGTGTATAGGGGATATCAATGAAAAATTGTTCAGAAGGGGAATATAATAATGATGGCGGCAATGTTTCTATGTTCAGCTAAATGCGTGTTATTTGATTGAAAACCGATCAATTAATGTTCTAGAAACAAACACTTTTTTATTTTTTTTATACATAAAAAATATGTGTAACAATGACATTTAAATAAAGTGGTCAGCTATTGAGCAAATATAATTGAACATTTTTACTATACCTTAATATTTTCGAAATAAAAACTGTTATATAATGATCAAAAAGCAGAAATAACATTCTTTAAACATTTTATTTTTATGTTTAGATTTAAAATATTTCAAACAATATACAGTATCTAATAAGTAATAAATCACAATAGATATTTTGTATCAAATTTTATATATTTTTAAAGTCAAGCAAAAAAGCATAGTTTAAAAAAAATATATAAATATTAAAAATTTATAATATGCGTGTATATTATACGCTATACTAATATAATTTATTAATATAATAATATATATTTACTTATAATTCTTATTTTTTAACAGATTATTATTTAAAAAAGCGGGCAAATGGGTACCGCTCTGTTGTACTGTAGTATCATGTGGGTCACTGTAATGGATGTGTTATTTGAATTCAATGATATAAAATCATTATATACAAAAAACGATTTTGAGCAAAAACGGTTTGTCAGTCTACATTTCTAAGTAATAAACTTTTGAACCTTAGCTATAAAAATTGAACATTTTATAAATTTTAAACTACAAAATAATTTGCAAATTTTCGTGATTTTGACGAATGTTGTCAAAATGTTAATGTTTATAAAAAAAATCATGACTATGTATATTTAATATTTTTGAACTCCTTCTATTAAAACTTATGAGGAACCTTGCATTTAAATTTCAAGTTTTATGGCCCAGATAAAATTTTTTTATCAATATTTATAAAAAAAACTAAGCAAAAGTTTAAAATTGAAAATGTTTATAGTTATCTCAAAAAGAGTCAAAATATTTTGAAAATTGTGTACTATGTATGGAAAATGATCATATTAACAATTGATAAAATTTTAAAGTATCTATAGTTATTAGTTTTTGAGTTATATAAAAAAAAAATAGATTTTATCAAAAAATAGTTTTGTTTAAAAAGTATAATCATTTTCTTTATTTTTTTTCTGACGCTTTTTAAAAAAAAATGGAATTTTTTTACTTTTAAACCCTTTAAAGTACCAACTAGATTCACTTTCTACAAGAAGTAAAATTGATGTAGAAAATCAAAGCATTTTTATTGTTCTAAAAGCTAATGAGTGATGACAGACAGAAAAAAAATAAAACACACATCATTGTAAAATCAATACATTCTTTCACTCCGCTCAGAAAATAAAAATACATTTTTTAAATTCCTTACTATATAGATAATAATATTTTTAAATTAAGTTTTTAAAGTGCGTAATTAGTGTAAACTAATATTGATAATAGAATTGTTTATTAAGATAATATTGTAATGAGAATGAAATAAAAAATTATAATTATTGTATAGTATATTATGGGACTAATATTCTGTAAGTAAGACCAATTTACTTAAAATGTATTAATACAAGTATATAAACATATATATATATATATTTAATATGAATAAAAAAACAATACTTAGTTTATCAAAAAGATTGGACGTAGTATGATTGAGATTGATGCCGGTCATAAAGATGTGGATAACCAATAAGCAAACATTTGTATTTTATTGTGGTATAATATGTGTGTAACAATTGTCATAAGTTAAGAAGTAGGTATCGCAAAAATTTTTAGTTTCATCGTCAACTATGATACATTTAAAATAATCGTGAACTGATCTCCGAAAGGGGACACTTCGTGTAAACAACACAATGAAAAATAAAATTATTGACAGTATACAATACACATTCTATATAAGTAGGGCGAATAACTCGAATTCACGTATTTATGCTTTCTTCCCAAGGTTATATAAAATTTATTATTTTCCATATTTTTCTACAATGATATTTTTTGGGGGCAATTCGATGTAAATAATTTTATTTTTAATAAATTCTAAAAAATTGATAACAAAATTATTTTTAATTATTGGTATATTATATTTCAATAATTATTTCCATAAAATAAAGATAAATTATTTCTATAAAATAATAATGAGTAATGTATAATTTATTGTTTGATTAAGCATAAAGTAAGTACTTATTAAAATTAGCTGCCTCCAAAAGTTTTGTGTGTCTGGAGGGGGAGGAATGTAGGGGTAGGAATGTGTTCTTTAATAATGTGTATACAGCTCTACAAGTAAACAGAAAACAAACACCATAATATATGCAACAGATGTGTATATGTAAAACTATGTTTGAGAGGTGCAGTATAATTTACTTTTAGTATTAAGTGTATGTCAATAACATTATGTGAGAATATTTTTCTGATCTACAGTACTGTAATATTATTAATATTGTACAGTTTTATATACTTGTTTTTATTGAATATTTTACTTAATACTAATAAATAAAACATATTATTATGTAATAGGTATAACTCATGTGTTATATTAGTTATATAACTATACTAGCCAATTCAGTAATCCGTAGATTGTATAGATATCATAGAAACATTATAATAAATTATAAGTGTGTATATCTACTATATAATACAGTTCGCACTATATTATAATATATTTTATAATATTGTTATATATATATAGCTTATACATTTATAATTATAAACCCACATTAAAATAAGAATTTACATAAATAATTTATTTGCAAAGTCGATAAATTAAAATTCAAGATGAAATGATTTAATGATAAATGCCCTACATAGATGAGTGTATATTTTATTTTTATTTTAAACTCAGTGTAGTTATTATAGTTGGTAGGCACTGACTCATAATGAATCATCTCTAATCCTTAAATCTATAATATCGGTTGTGTTTTTTTACAGGTATTATTTATTTAATGGTATTGAGCATCGATATATTAAGACTAAAGTAAAAACTCCTTCAAACTTACTTTGCAGAAACGTATGCAGTGTTTTGATATTATTTACCACCAGTCGTTAATAGTATGACGTGTTTGCTTGAAAACAAAATTGTTTTTATGTTTACCGGGGAAAAGTGATCAATTGAAACTGAAGAGTCTAGCCATACTAAAAGTTATAATGATATAGAATTTTATTAAAAAAAAATAAAATAGTCACTCACTTTTTATAATATGACATTTATTTATTTCACACGACAGATTAAACAAAAATTACAAACCTCTAATAGTCATTGTATGTTGTTAATAAAAACAATTTAGATAACATTTTTAAAATTTATTAAATTTTATTTATTTATTTTTTTGAATATTAAATTATTAATCTTTTAAAGATCACTCACTACAATTGTTTTATTGCTGAATTGTACCATTAAAATTTTCATCAACTTAATATATATTATATAATTGGTAAAATGCATATTTTATAATTATTTTTATATAGACAGATAAATAATTGATTTATGTATCATGATTTATTTCTAATGTAGGTAGTGAAGCCGGTATTATAAGGCTAAGTATAAGCTAGTATGTCATATGTAACATTGTGATAGGCGAGCGATGACGTAGCCACATGCTTTAAAAAAATTGGCAGAGTTTATGCTGGTAAAAATTAAGATACCAAATTCCCTACTGGGCCTGAGGGCTGAGGCGCAGATAAAATCATTGCTTTAAGGAGTATTTCTCCTAAATTCGGCTCTGTATAATAGGTACCGACATATCATATACGAATATATAATAACAGACCGGAGTGCACTCGTCGTTCGTTACAAATTTAATATTTATTGTTACCTATTCTAAATGTTTGTATTATAGCATATTAATTATGTTTATATAGTGATGTCATTCAAATTTAATCCCCTGAAATTTAGTAAACACTACGATAATTATAGTACTTATCAGGTGTAGTGGTGTACAATAATAATATTAATAATAATAATAATAATAATAATAAAAACGTTTACGATATGTCATAATATATTATGTGTACGGTGTATCTACTTAGTACGCGTGTAGAGGGCCTGGAAACTAAATTGTTATTTTGATTTTACGCGGGAAAATATAATTGGGGCACCCAACCATAACACAACTGATGCGTATACATCTATACACGTGTCGTGCCATAAATTTCGTAGCTGAGAAAAAAATTCAAGGTCGTGTCAATGTTAGAACTGGGGGCGTGTGTACCGCAGCGTACACGTGCATAGTGATGCACACAAAGCGCGTGTGCGTAAAACCAATTTCTCTCTCTTCTTTTTTTTTTTTTTTTTTTTATTTTAGTGTTCATAACGATAATGTTGTTATAATTTGTACAATACATTCATACTATATATTAATATATATATTATATTGTTATACTAATACAATAGTGATATAGGCGGTAGGTGCATATGTCATTATGCGTGAAATGTCGTTAGTTTTTAAAATTTACACGACCGAGAATAACATTATTATTTTATAATTATATACATAGATACACTATTCGTGTTGTATGTATAATATACTATGCGCCGAACTTATTAAAAATACGATTATGTTGTGAGAAAATGATATAATTATATATAAAAAAAGAAAACAAAACAGCAATAGTAGGTAATTGCATAACAAATACACACATACAACACTCTGTCGTTTCGCAATCTTTGGCGGCCCGGCCGAACCGTTCTGGCGGTATCCGCACGATTGGTACGCGCGCGAAACTGTTACTACAAGTTTTGAAGTTCAATGTAGACCAGGGGTGTCGAACATTTTAGGAAGACCGGGCCGCATTAAGTAGAAGTTGTTGTCGTGGGCCACATACATATTTTCATAAGTAATCGTATATTTTATTTTTTTGCTAACGCTATCGTAATAACGATAGCACATTTTATATACTATTAAATTAAATCAGTATAGGGTCCAAGTGCCTTACATTAATAGTTTTATTTTTAATTACTTATCTTATATTTTTATTTTTTTTTCTTTTAATATATTATATAAGCATAATAGATGGTTTGAAAATGTATGTAGGAGCTACATCAAAGCCTACTACGGCCGCGGGTTTGACACCTCCGATGTATACTGTTCTCGGACGCACATCATTTTTACGAATTACTCGCTTACCGGTGTTTAGGTTATGAATACGACCAGCTTTTTGTATTATATGATGTTACAGGCTGATTCATCAATGTTAAGTGCGCATCCACATTTTTTATTTTCATCCATATTGATTTATTCAACTTTTGGTTTTTAAGTATACTTAAGGACAGTGGTGTATTTTTACTTTTTTTCTGGGGGAGGGTGGAACAATTTTTTTTTAATTCTAACATTTTATTGGTACTGATCCAACAAGTTTTGAAATTTCTTTTTGGAATTACATTTTCTGATTTTCAGATAATATAGTAATAAATTACAATTTCAATATCTTTAGCTATCCTTTTTTTTTAGTTCTGTGGGGTCTCCAGTACGCCACTGCTTAATGACCATATTTTCAATTATTCAGATAATAATCTTTTTCATTTAATTTAACATTACATTAAGGGTTGTCAGTGTGTCACTTGACTATAAACTTCTTTTTTCAAAGTGAACCAACCAACCTTTTTACTGTATATTGTTTCAGATGATTTTTTCAAAAATGTTTATGTTTTTAAATCAAAATTTGTATTTGTAGTTTTCGAGTTATTAAAATTTAGATAAATTCTAAGGTTAATAGTACTTGTAAAAGGATAATTTAACTATTTAAGTAATAGTGGAATGTTTAAAGTTATTTAATTGTTTTATCCTGGGTTACACAAACAACCACAAAAAATTAAATTAATCAATAGTAAGCTAATGGTCCCTTTAGCAAGATTTAGTGGCCGTAATTGGTCAATTAAATTTTAGTGAACCATTAAATTAATCAATTTTTTATGCGTGTTGCAATAGAATCTAAAAGAAAAAAAAATGAAGTATAAATAAGTAATGAATTCTACTGGTTACTTGTATTACTCTATGTATGTAATAGTACGTAGAATAAACATAGCATCTACCATTAAAAATAATGTTATTATTACATACATTTTATTTTTAAGTAAAAATATTGTGTATTTACTATTTACACGCAAATTTATTATCATAAATTATTTTTCTTACTATACTGGTGCGAAAACATTAATTTAATTTGACTATTTGATTTCAAAATGAATTATAATCATAATATATTATCTTATTTTTAATGATACCTTGGAGGCTAAATCTAATAATACGTATTATCTTATACATTTTTAATTCAACTTATTTTTTCGTATGCAAAAAAAAAGTGTATGTATTAAAATGCAATGTACATAATCTACTATATCAACTATTATGTACTTATTATCACACGTACAGAAAATAAAATATATCGTCATATTTTTATTTTTTAACTAAGATCAATTACAAAAAAGTATACCTGTTTATTGAAATGTTTCAACTATAAATAACTTTTAGATTTTTAAGATATTCAAAAAATTTTTCAAGAATGACTATCACTATCATATAATTTTATAATCTATTGTTAAACAGACCTGTTATTCGACTTGAATTAATATTAATTTACTATTAAGAATTAAAATATTAATATAACAATATTAACTTGATGATATACCTACTATATTATGTACTAATATTATATATCGTAATAATAATGATACTAATTATTATATTCAACGATTGTAATGTAATCTTTTCAACAGTTAAACGATTTGTTCTGCTTCTATTTTAATCTGGTGGTCCATAACAGCTTTAGTTGTATATTGTGTTATATAAGTACCTATACTATTTTACCACTGTGAATTCTAATAGATACACTTGATCCTTAATGAATATAATATATTATAGGCAATCAATTTTCAAATATACAATACCCAACATAAAGATTTTCTTATTTAATGTAAGATTTCGGTATTCTTCATTTAACTTCTATGATATATTACAATGTAGCAGGCATATGATATGGACTTCGGCGATGTGATGTTCTATAATAACAATCGTAGACTATTGCAAAACGGAATATCATAAAGTTCATAACATCAATTAAAATTCTAAAACATTGGAAGTTTAGATCTGAGTTCCATTTTCTATTATTTAAATATTCTAATTTCTAATATGCATTTAAAATAATATAATCTTAGTAAAAATAAAAAACTGATCAATTGCAAGTAATTTTACTTTTGAACGAGAATATACGATTCTATTATTGAGGAAATAAACGTTTTCTGGAAAGTATTTTTTGCGACGACGGTACATCAGCGAATTGAAAATATGCCTACATTTTTATCTGAGCAATTATTCTTGTAATATTGATAGTGTACGTCCAAGGTATACGACATTTATTTTGAACATAAATTGTACCATTAAATTATTTATCGTTGCACAGCCTCTTTTGTTACTTGTTATCATAAACGACAACCCATGACTTTATTTCAATGAGAAGCTGAAGGTGACCGGAATGAATTTTTAATAAGTAGGAAATTAATAGAAAAATAACGTTATGTATAAGAGTGAAAACACAAAGTATTTGTAAATGCATCATATCAAATTGTAAGCCTCTGGTCGAAGGCCTCGTAGGCCTATTAAAATAATAATAAAGCGGAAAAGTGTTATTTGTACCAGGTATGGGATAAAATATTACCAAAGTACGAATATTATAGTGACAGTAGCATGGGCCTTGGATTCAAATTAATGCACGCGTAGAAAATGCGAATATCTTTAAACGCTGGTTGTTATTTTTATCAGTGATTTTAAGGACAAGTCGCCTACGCTTGTAGTGTCGGTGACCGGCTCGAGGCTAAGCTCGTGTTCATAGGTACGATTAAATCTTTGGAGATAACCTATAACGACTTTGTTGTGTGGTACCTATATGGCTATATGTATAGTATGGTTTAATTTCTATTTTATTTACTCAACAACTATACACGAATTAGACGAAATTGTATCATTAATTTTATGATAAATGGATACTTACCTATTTGTAGTACATGTTTTTAATATTAATTTAAATGTGTTAAAATTTATTTCATCAATTAATTTAAAAATATTTAAATATATTGATTGAAATTAGCTATAGTAAAGTCAACATTGCGCGTAGTGAGATAATCTTTATTTTTTAACATTTTGATAAAAATAATTTTAAGTTATAATAAATCAGGTATTTATATAAAGCTAATAAGTTAAAAAACCAATGATATAGTGTAAAAGAAAAAAAAATAATATTGTAAAAAAAGTAAAAATGTAAAAGTAAAGTAAATTAATAAAAAAAATAATTAAAGTCACATTGAACCAAATATATAGTTTATGTATGTATTATTTCTTGATATCTTACATTAAGGTTCTTAAACAAAAAATATTGTATAAGTTGACCTGTATGAATATAATATGACTTTTTAATATCTAGCATTGTACTTTATGTAATTCAAGGTAGAGTTGGAATCATGTTAAAAACTCTAACCACGTCGAGTAGAATAATAAATTCACGTCGGTCCCAATTTTCGGGTCCTGTTGCCAATTAAAATGATTAACAATCCACGTTACACTAACCAATGATAAATGGGCTCGGGGGAAACGATGTATGCGGTGGTAATTCATCTTCACTGCTGGATCCAAATTATTTGCCTTAAAGTTATTTGTAAATTACTTTGAATAACTTTTGATTAAAAAGCATTTTAGCAAAATTGCACTGAAAAATTGGAAAAATCCACTGACGATGTCATATATTATCCAATAATATTGGATTAAATCGTATATTAATCCAATGAGTGACCTTTTCCCGATTAATGTACCTTATCGGGCTTTGCAAACCATATATTATAGAGACCAATTTTTTTTTTTGTATCATCCTGAAATTGTTGCATTAAAAGTTTCAATTTTCCTCAATATCCTTGGCTAAACATGTACTTCTCGAAAGCTTTTTGCAAAAAATCTTTTCTTTTATAAAATTATGCTAAAGCTAAAATAATAATTCTCGTTCCCTTTATTCCACAATACAATCAACGTGCAGTGCACCTACTTTACGTGTAATAATATAAAGAGTATACACATTACGTAAAGGAATATTTTTTTACTCTACTCTTGCAAATTGAGAATCTTGTTTTTTAATGAAAAATCCTTTTTATTTGGTTCAAAGCTTTACAAATATTAGATATTCATAGTATTTGAATCAAAACATATTATGTTTATGATTTAGGAATATGGTTGGTTGAATAACGAAATATTACCATGCGCGTGTTCAATGCTGAAGGAAATTACAAGCACAAAAGGATTTTTAAACAGTTTTAAAATTAATAAAATACATAAACACTTACTTCAGAAGAAATTAAATTCTAGTTGTAGAAACGTTATAAGTTTAAACTTTTAAAATATTTATTAATAAATTGTAATAGTGTAATAAAGAAACCTACAAACCATGGAACGTAATTTAGTAGGAAACTAAAACTTGACGGAAATTATTATGTACAAATGGCAGTCTTTAAATTCTTCATTGTTACAGAAAATATATTTTTCTTAAATTTTATTTGGTTAACGATATATTTATTAAAATGATTATGTTTATTATAGTTGTATGTAATATTTGAGTGATATAAAATAATTTAGATTGATTTTACGTATTTAACACAACTAATAATTTTCAAGGGCAGTACCTATGTGAAGAAATTATTAAAAAGATTCAATAATTATTGCTATTTTTTAACACAAATATAAAATTATATTTAAATATATTAAGTATATAACATAAAGTATATTTTTAAGTATATAACTTATTTATATTGTTCGTTGTACCGAAAAAACTAATAATGCGCCAAAAATATGAAAACAATTAAATTCATTAAAAAACTTACTGGAAATTGATCATTTTATTTTTTGAAATTCTGATTCTTATCTAAAATACTGCAGAATTTTCAAATAGTGATTATATGGTATTGAAATAAAAAACCTAACAATTAGGATGCTTGATCTCATGTAAACTTTATCACGAATTTAATTACTTTGTTATATTTTGCATTAGTTCAAAATGTTGAATAGAAGAAAAATGTTTTTCAACGAAGAATATTATTATTTAATGACTACAAATTGGTGACAAGTACGTGTGCCACCTCTTCTATGTTACGGTCACGCACACTAACGATCACTTACTATGCCACATTCAATTTACACGCACGCATGCGCAAATAGTATTGCCTACATTGAACTCCTTAAAAACTCCCTGTGACTTTAAGAATTGATTATTGAATACATCTAAAGTAAACACAGAACACTATATAATATATGTCAGTCAATTTGCCATTTTAATACTTCTGAAAATATATATTTGATTTAATATTATATTTTAAAAATATTTGTTTGTCTATGTTGTCGTGTTGTATTGTACTAAATATAAATCAATTGGCTTCATCTAATTATGGTAAATATCGTTAAGAAAAAATGTGAATTCATATTCAATGAATTAATAGAAATATTATAAGAATATTATATGAAAATAAACTACACATTTTGTACTTAATATAAAACAGTAATGAATTATGTATTTTGTGATTTGTGTAATATAACAATGAGTAGAGAAATACTAAAATAATTGTACCCATTTATTATTATTATTATTATTATTATAAACAGCAAAAGGATTTTAACAATTTGGTGTTAATTAGTTATTTTTTTTAAATTTATTTATCATAGAAAAAATATTTTATACCGTTTGAAAATGTTGAAAATAAAAACATGTTAGAACATCATTGTTGATAAATTGATTATAATTTATAATTTTATTCCACACATATGGGTGAAACGTGATTTTTTTAAACGGTGTTTGTTCTTTATTTAGCTATTCGTTATCTCGGAAATATCGAATTTGATAATGGTTTTGTTGACTACAATTTGTTAGTTTAATCATTGTGGTCTTGTGACCGTAGAGTATCGTCTATCGTCTATTACCCGCACTAAAATAATTATGATGACGAACAAAATCATAGAAAATTAATAAACTCATGCGTATACGATCTACGAGTGCGTCATTTGAGTATTTTTCTTCAAAATAAAATTATAATAATTGTACCACGCTTTCGGGTTGTGGTAGATTATAATAGTGCAGAGATTGGAATAAGAAACTAACTCCAATGAGATGAAAAAAAAATAATAAAAATATCGACAGTTATTTTAAGAACGTTCAATAAATTGTTGGTCTAATTAAAATCATCACAGAGATCAATGAAGTTGAATAATGATCTTAATAGTAATAAAAAAATATTAAAGATTTTTCAACGGGGTTTTATGCACCTGTGTATATTTTAGTGAAACCGAAGAAATCATAAAAATATATTTTTATTTCAAAACATAAGATATACGCCAATGTACTATGTACATATTTGATTTCTGCTAAATTATTGTTATATAATTTTATTACGATTTTATCATTTCGCATTGAGCGTATGTATCAGAATTTAAAAGTTCAATGCATTGAAATATTGGTATTAGAACAAATACTGGCGTAAACTTGGTATACACACTGAACAAAAAATGCAGACTCATACTTTGAGAAAACTCAAGATTATCGAGTCGAGATTTTGAATTAAGTAATAATAATCATAGACTGTTTCATACAGACGTATTTCCGCCGACCAAACGTTAATAATTCTGAACAGTTTCTCTCATTTCAACATTGAAATGCCAATTACCCGTTGTACTTCCCTAATTTCTTGCGTTTATATTTTCCATGTTAACTAACTGTGCATTTTTTTAACAGGTATAACAGGTATACGTATAGTGACTGTGCAATATTTACAATATTTTTTTATAAAAAAGATGTCGATAAAACGTATAGTGATGAGGCGTTCCTAAAAGCGGGAAGCAAATTGTCGTCAATGCGTGAAAAGAGAGAGAGAGCGACGATGTTTATATTGCCCGCTCGTTGAGAACCGTTCATAGTCATCCTAGTCGAGGCACCTCTATAAATGATTATTGCGAGCCACGATATATTGCCGTGTTCGCTTGGGAACAATGAACATACGAATAGTTACAGCTAACCTCACAATAAGTGTACAATGTTCATCCTATTTAATAATACGTTATATATATTATACTTAACCTACTCTGATCACTATATTATATTAAAGTGCATACACAAGCAGACGCAATAATTATTTTCTGGTTCGATTCCTACTCTGCAGTGTAGTTGTGCACCGTGATCGTAAATGCGTTTATACTGTACAAAAAGTGTTATCAATACAAAACTGACAAACTGCTAAATTATATTATACATATTATGTTAAATTGTGACTTTGTGTTCTTTTATAGGTATATATATATATTTTGATAAATTATGTTATACGCCAACAACTACTTAATTATTACATTTGATTGTGATTGATGAAGAATCCAAATATACTTTTAACATTATAATAACCATCCGGTATGGTTGTATACTTATACATGATGACGTATTTGGGTTAAATGATGTATAGACAGAAATAATCTAAATGTATCTATTATTGATATTCATTCCATTTCATGAAACAAAATGTCATTATTTACACGTCAAATAATTCCACAATGTGGATAACTTTTTACGACATATTAGTAATACGAGGAACTTGTTCCTCAACGTGTACATAGCACATAGACACATCATATAGCAAATTTTATGTAGTTGTTACTCTAAAAGGGTAGTAATTTTTAAAATAATCGAGAAAACTAAAAAAAATTACAGATAAACAGAAATATTTAAGTGATGCTAGTTTTTGGAAAACTCTATTTTGTTATTTTTTCAAAATATTTTATCTTTTTTGATCTATTTATAGATAATTGACATTTTCGACTTTCTTTAGTTTTAATTTCGTTTTATTCATATTTTTTCGACCTGGTATATATATATATATGTTGCTTTCTAATCAATAAACACGTTAAAGTGAACGAAGCAAATCAAGTAGGTACTATTATCATATACAAATATATTTTGTATATTATGAGGGACCCTGAACTGTAATTAACAACAATAAGGTACCCTTCAACTAGGAAGCTTATAAAATGTATCCTATATAATACCTATGAAGTATAAACCGTTTTACAGATGGGGCATGATAGCACCCATGACATTATGTATATTATATAAACCAATAAAATATTTTAATCCTTTATTTTTATAATCCCAGGATTTAAAAAAAAAAACAATTATTTAATGAACCCATTGAAGAAGTGTATATACACATTTAACGACTAAATAACGTTATATGGTATACTACCAATTGGATTTCTATATATTATTTATAATATATTTTGTTTTTAATAATAACAGTGATTTTTGAAGACAAATAGTATGATTGTGCTGTGTGTAGTATATTCTATTGACTATTAAAATTTAAAAATGTCAACTGCTATTTCCTACAACCATGCAGCTGTTGTCTATTGATTTTTCAGGCTAATTTGGAAACAGTCTAAAAGAAACTCATTGCCATTGGCGTCACATTACGGACTAATACGCTTTGGGTTAATATTAACCGATAAACAATGACTTCCAAAAACGAAAGAAATAAAATATAATATAATACCATCTATTATTAGCGGCGTTCAGGCGATTTGTATTATCGATTCCCCAAAGTACGAGGAAAGCTAGTGGAGGAAGAAAACACTCTAGTTGGCCTGGCCCCAAAAGTAAATCGTATTGTGACATTCTGAACTCGTTAAGCGACTTTTTCGTTTTCCTGTAATATATTTGTCTTCGTTTTACGAGTCATGTGACAGCGACTTTTCGACGTGACTAAAATGCCGTTGACAGCTGTGTGACCAAGAAGATAGGAAATAGAAAGTTCAAGGATGTTGGCTAGAAGCGAGTGAGATGAAAGTATGGAAAAATGAGATACAACTATATTATTTACTATAAAAGTTTTTGGTAAAATGACAGTAACGACGGTCAAAACGGAAGGAAATTCAATCGAATGATATGACTCAGCAGGTTGACAGCTTTTGTTGAGTGCAATAATATACTCCAAATAGTATTATAGCCTTGCACAGATATTAATTTAAAATCCAAGTCAATATATAAACTAATTATAGTTGATTTTATCAAAAAACATTACATTTTAGTCTCTTCTTAATTTTCGTGAGATCACGACATTACGTTATGATGAACCTATTAGTTGGCACCTATTTAAGTTGAAAAATATTTAAACAAAACGAAAATATAAAAACATGTTTGGTATGTATTAGTACTAAAGATAAATTGTTATATAATATTAATAATATTTAACACCGCGTAGAAATGTATGATGAATTTGTTTAAATGAAAGATAAAAAAAGGTCTTGTAACTATAGGACTATAGGTGTATGTGTAATCACAGACATTTTATTTATTAGTAAAATTAAATTATATTTTTATGAGGTTTATACTAGTTGTGCAGTTGGCAGTCGCCAGGCATTCGAGTCAAGTTTTGCATTCTAATTTTCCAGGTATATTTCGCCTTCAATTTGTAAATTACCTCTGGGTCGACCGTACATTTTTATACTTCAAACAAAAATGTTATACTATTTTTTTTTTTTAGTAAATATGTTTCATCAATGTACCAAATACTGAAGTGATAATGTTATAATGAATATGATATGAGAAATTTTAGATATAATACTTAAATGAAGATGATAATAATTATTAACCTATTATATAAATAATATTTTAGATTGAAATTCAAAGATATTATTTACAGAACTCATTTATCCGTTATACATAGCTAATTACTAAAGTTTTTATAGCAATATTGTGTACATAAATCAAATTTCAAAATTGGTTTTATTATTATCGCTTTTACTCCCGCTTGCAACACTGTATGTGATTTCACTACATTATGCCACTCTTTGACATCATCTCCAGAGACTCCGTCAATGGATAATATAAGTACGTAGGTACTGTAAAATTCATTGAAATCGAATCGTTTTTTATTGTTTATCCCGAGCCGGGCCCCATTCGTGCATTTTTGAAAATGCTTTTGTCTTCTCGATTACGATTAGATATACTGTAAACTGTATGTCTTTGTGGTTCTGTATGTATAATTTATGTTTCTGCGTTGACGTTTAGTTTTTTATTTTTATATTTTTACTTATACGTTTAGCCTCAAGCCAATGTGCACTCTCTCGATGGGTCCATTATGTTAATTTTATGTATTATGTACTAGCAAGAAAGAGAGAGAGAGAGACACATAGTGAGATGTAAAAAGAACTTATGAAGCAGGGAGTGGTCGTGTCATAAATTAAAAAAAAATCTTATCTGCTCGTGATGTGCGTGGGCTCCCGTTGAGCTAGAGAAAAAAAATACTAATCGGACTAAAGTAATGTTGACTGGTCACCGGAGTGCCCGAGTACATTATACAAATATTCAAATCTTGTAATTGCGTGCCATTGTCGAGTTTTTATAATCTCTGTTATTTATGTTATAATAAATATATATGCCTAAGTTTTTTTTATATAAAATATTGAAATAATTATGATTTAGTCCTGTATATTTATCAGTTGATGCTATAATGATAACCATCACAACGTATGTTTATACATATTTTGGAAATTGTAACTTAACTATAATATTGATAGTTGTAAGTTTAAACAAGAATTATTTACTTAGCGCTATCAAAGGTTGAAAAAAGTGCAGTCAATTATCATTAGATGATTTTATTGTACAGTTATTCAAAGTTCAAGTTTTATACTATTATAATTTTGGAGTATAGGTATTATTTTTTCTATCAAAATAGTTCTTATTGTACACAATTTTTAAAAATGATTGCACTAGTAATCACTAATCAGTAATCGATGTATAAATGTCAGTACCGTATTGTGGACAATGTCAGTCGTGAAGGAAATCTCATTAGCAAAACAATCACCGGGAATTATACACAACGTATCCATATATACTGGGTTCGCCATAACACCACAACGCAATCTTCTGAGCCATATAGCAATCCGCGTTTAGGCATTAGGCATGATAAAATATTATTTTATAATATATGTATCCATCTATTATAGTTCGAGTGGGTGGTTAACCGCGGTGAGTTGGTCGTTCACACGCGGCACAAAACCAGAAGTAACAGCGACAGTATTATATGTGTTATATTTGTATAATATAGTATATTATACATTATTATATACCACATTGTATCATGTGTGTACATAGCTGCAGCAGCTATCTAGAGACTATGTAGACATTATAATATTGTAATAATGTCACTTATTTAAAGTACCTATTTACTTTTCGGTTTTTCTACTATATTTCTACTACTGTACGCTGCGATTGCTTTTAACCGCACTTCAATCGCATTTTCAACTCGAACGACGCGCAGCCATTGTTACGTCGTGACTTTTTTGTGGTCGTCAATCGCGATTGTTATTTTCCTAAAACTACTGCGTAAAAATTGAAATATTTTGCACAGCACACAGTAATGGATGTGAAATTATGGTTTTCTGCTGCTGTAAAAATTACGGAATTTTTTTAGTGAATAATAAATAGTAAATTAAAAAAAAAAAAATGTCTCAACCTTTAAAAACTAACATTTCGAACAAGGATTTGTTTAATACCTACTATAATAGATACTCTATTATACTGTCTAGAAAGGCATAAAGTTATTTATCTATAATTGCATGTATAGTTTGTAATGTTTTCAATACATTTAGTTTAATTGTTTTGATATAATGTTAATGTATTAGTATAGGTAATTATTATTGTATTATTTATTTTAATATTCATAAGAGGTTTATTGACTGTTTAAATATATTTATAATTTACTTTTAATTTCAGTAAATTTGACATAACTAATCATAACAATATTGCAGTAAGTATACTAAAATTAATTTGGTAGGATTTTTGCCAAATTCTATTTATACACAATAGGTACCTAACCTATACACTAGTATAAATAATGGTAAAATATTTACGATTTTATTTAAAAAATATAATGAATACATTATATTTTAATTGTTCACAATAAGAAATATTATTTGAAATTCTGAATGAAATAATTTTTTATTAAAAGTTTTATATAAATTACTCTGTATAAACTTGTATTTGTAGATTAAAATTTAAGAGGTTTAAATTTTATCATTGTATCCTAAATTATAAATGCTTCATAAAACATCATGTTAAATTATACTTCGTAAAATTCAAGGTTTTTTAAATATTTTTTTCACCAGCTTAAAACATGTATAAAATAGACAATTACTGATGAAATCTTGCAAGTCTAGTGTGCCAATTTGATTGTAATTTAATTTCATCTTGATCGGTCAATTATTTGCCCAGATATTTGAAATTGTGAATTTTTATTAATGGGTCGGAGAATGAACTGAAAAAGTAATTAATCTATTGTAATCATTGTATACGTCTAACATTTGAACAAATGAAAAACAATAAAATAAAGTTATTTTCCATTAAACCACTTATATAGTTAATTTTTATAATGTTTGTGATATTAAAAACTTATTGGAATTATTTACTGACAGCATGTTATTAATAATATAATAAAATAATTAACAACTCTAATATAATTATATAGGTACATCAAACATGAATACATCTATGTTTATTAATTATAATTTACAATATATGAATTTAACGTTTGCTGTCGTATAATAATTTATGCATAATAGGTATATATCATGTGTTTTATAGGTACATTATAATCTATGATCTAGAAAATGGAGCAAAACTAAATTAAATTTATATTGTAGAATTTAATAGCAAAAACCATGGAACAACATGATGTAGAATTATACTTTATTTAATACATACAAAAAACCGCAATCGCACGTAAAATAAAGATATTCGATTTTATCAATTATTCCTTTTATTTTTGACTTAACTATAGAGTTAACTCTATAAAGTAAAACACTATATGTGTTGACAATTATATATTAATTATTTAATTATACATCCAATGTATTATATAATATGAACTTTTTTTTAAGTCAAAATAGATTTCTTTAAAAAAATGTTTGAAATGTGCTCCGAAAATATCACTGAATAAATATAAATAAAAAACGTATTAATGGCGTTGTTTTTGTTCCGCAGTCCGGCAAATGACGTTATGTATTTTGGCTCAGATGGCGGGGAGATGCGAGGGAGGGAAGCGGGTCATGCAAAATGTTGTTCGCGCCAGTCCTTTGTAACTGGGCTGCAGCTGGCTCAAAGCCAAATATTCTCTTTTTGCCAAAAATCATTGACTAATGAACGCCAATGAATTCCTCTTGGAAATTAAAAACAATAACAATGGTAATTGTCGTCACTATTCTCACTCTATATTATTATATCGATCATCCGCTCGTTTCACGTTTGATGTATATTTTCTCTTTACAATCGTTTTAATTTGCCATTACCATTATTCCCATTGTTAATTATTATTTATTTTAAAGGAGCGGTACACGCGCCGGAGGTTTGTCGAGGCTATTTGACGACAACACCACGCACCGTGCATGTGGGATGTCATTTTTACAACGTCATATTGTACACATATACTCAATCACATTTACGCGAGAGCACACACACCATACAAATAATATTGGATATTATAAGGTACACATAATAAAATGTGTTAAATTTTAATCAACTAATAGTAGTATTAACAAAAGCCTCATTCGTAAATTGTACAATAAAGATTTATAAACATTTAATAAAAAGTGAAATGAAAATGTGCTATGTACCAAAAATGAATTCGACAAAAACACATTGTGAAGGACATTAAAAATGTTCTATTGTGTTGCTAAAGAGAAGGTAAACTTTTTTGTTGATATTATAATAAAGTATTGTGTTGAAACTATCATGTGAAATAAAATAAAAATAAATGTTCTTTTGTAAAAGAATTTGTTACAGTTTAATATTTTCTACAGTGAGTTCAAAGTTCAAATGTTATTAATATTATTATTATTATTATTTATCATTCAACATCAGAGGTGGTCTAAAGCTAACCTTTTTCTGAATTTTATATTGTTTTATTTAATACTTTTATATTCTATATATATTTTTCTGTACTATGTACAGGTACAACAGTATTATGTATAATCTGATAAACGAGCATTGTTAGTACAAATATATTGTATTCGTTTTTTGTAACTTTTGTCTGAGTTGGGTACTTTACTTTTTTTTTTTTGAGTTCAGGCTTCAACGTCAAAGGTTATTTTTTAGTAAGATTTTAACTGAGGAGAGGGTACGGTCAGGTTTAGGACACGTGTATATGTAGCGAGAATTTGTCATTAAAAACCCGGGTGGTTACCCATCCGGGAACTAGTGACACCGGCTGATGCTTGACCTCAGAACACGTTTGTGACTGAGACCAACTACTGCCCCACATCAGGCTAAGGGTATTTTCTTATAATAAGTTAAAATTAATGTTCTCTTGTCGAATGTTGAGATATCTAAAGAATGTAACTTCCTGGAATTGTGTTTAATTGGAATGTATTTTTTACTGGGAAATAATTTCAAATGTATATATCCTGAAACTGTTTATGAAATAGCAAAAAATAACAAAAGGCAGTTTATTTTAGTTTTTACTCTACTACTTTAAACCTAGCTTGCATCATGAAGTTTATAAATTATAAATGATGTAATGAAATGATGTTGTACGTAAAACATTATTCGTTGCCTCTGTGAAATATATTTTTTTATGAAATAGTTTTTAAATACACTTCAAAATGTTAAACTGGAATGCTTGTCAATAAAATATTAAATTTAATAAATAAATTGTATTTTAGAGGCAGGTGTGGGATACGATAATTTTTTTTTATTAACGTTATGTTTTTAAATGTGTACAAATAATATTTAATAAAATGATTTAGAAAGCTCTTCAGAAATCAAAAAATTATATTACTACTATGATATAGTTTTTCACAGATAGATTTAATTATAGGTAGGTATGAGGTAATTTTTTATTGGCGTTTTATTGGTTTTTATTTTTTATATAAAAAATTTATTTATTATATGAATAGTTTATGTATTATGTCACGTTCATTAAATATAATATATTGAAATGTAGCCATGATCTCATGTGTGTATATAAATATAAATATTATATAAAATAATAACAACATTTGTTGTAATACACAACTTTATAACATATTCACAGTGCTATAAACGTTTTTTTTTTAATTGTGACATCACAAAGAGTTTAAAAAAAAAATAAATATCAAGTCTTATTTCTTGCGAATTAAAATTTATGACAAATTTGGCAAATGATTCCTAATGCCATGAAAACGTAATTCCAACTATTAGAGTTTTAAGATGATTTCGGTCTGTATGTTAATAAATGTAATTAATTTGGTGATCAGATAATATTGTGTTGACACATATTATTATACTTAAAAATTTATTAATATTATATTTTAATAATATTATTGTTTATAATACTATTGGTATAACATTATATAATTTCAAACACAAATTAAAAATTACCGGATTAAACATTTTGAATTAAAATTATTATTTCTTTATTTTTAATTCTTGTATTAGGAGATTTGAAAATCTTTGCTGATATTGTCACAAAGGATTTCTTAACAGTTTAAGTGGGCTACAATAAATACAATTATACCATTAATGTATGAATTTACTATTTTTATAATAATATTAAACCTATTCAAGTATTGAATGAATGCAAATAAATTTCCGGGTTGTCAATATTATTGTGATTAAAGTGCTATTTCTTTTAAGTGCTGTATCAGTCTGATCACCGATAAAACAGGTTTAACTATTATACTTATATTATTATATTAAAGTAATTTAATCATAGAAATTATTAACTACTTCTACTTCTACTACTTATATATTATTAAGTCTACAAGTCTTAAATGCAGTTATAAATTATGAAAATAGTACAAGTAACAAGCAACTATAATAATTAGGCATGCCATACATAAACAGTAAACACATTGTTACTTTTATAGATAATATTCATAAAAATAAAATAATAATTTATTCATTAATAATTAAACGATTAAAGAATAATTTAAAAAATATTTTTCTGTTGGTAATACTAGGTATTAAATAAATTACACTTAAATATATAAATATTTTTTTTTTAAATAGGTACATTAAGTACGACAAGGTATCATAATCAATTTTAACACTTATTATTATCAAGTGTGGTAATTGCTAATATAGCAATTCATCTCTATTATCATACTTCACAATAATATTAATTATTGTAAACATATTTTTACAATTTTGTTTATTAATTCCAATAACATTAGATAGATGACATCTTATTTTCTATTTTCTCTCTACATTTTTAAGTAAACAATTTTAAAAGAGAGAAACGAAATTTATCAAGAAATATTGAGTTTAAACTAAAACTTCATATTAATTTGTATTAATTTTGATATATTTGTATTTAATTAATTTTCAGAAAAGCATTTTTTTTAACATTGTGAATAAGCACAACGAAATTAAGGTGTTAGTTGGCAAAAACACGTAGTGTATACGTTTTAAATGATGGACAGTCTTCTACAAAACGTATTTAAAATTCAGGTCAAGCACTCGGGTTAGAATTCTTAGTGTTATCTTGTTATTGTTGATACAGTACTTAAACATAAAAACGAAAACATATTTTGGCTAGTTCAATTTGCTATAGTCGATAAAAATGTTAATGTAACTATTATATCTTAAACAAAACACTTATAAATATTTAATTATCTATGTCGTGAATAAAAATAAATAATTTGAACTAAAATTTATAATTTTTTCTTTATTTAGTACATGATAAAATCGTATATTTGTTTCATAATTCGTTTGGTTTTAAATTCTGAGCGGATTGATAAATGTATAGCTTTACAATGATGTGTGTGTGTGTGTTTTTTGATTGTGGTAAAAATTCGCAGTACATTTCAAAATAGTCGGGGACAAATTTGTTGTAATTCAAAAATAAATAACTTGTAGAGACATAAAATGTTCACAAAATATTTATACACGCATTTTCTAAATTTGATGTAATTTTCAAAATGTTTACGTATAATACTAACTTAATATTCAATAATTTTCTACACATAATGACATTTTCAAAATATTTAGTTTTTTAAAGTGTTGATAAAAATATTTATGCTTAATTAAAAAGCCAGAGAAATAAATACAAGCTCTCAAATAAGTTTTTCTTATAATTATTCAAAAATATTAAAATACACAGTCATAATTTTTTTATAGACTCTTCAAGTTTAATTTTTTATGAAATTGAAAATTTCAACAAAAAAAGACGATTTCAATTATTTTTATGTAATTTAAAAAATATCATTCGTAGGGAATTGACATTTATTGCTACTATGACTACGTTTCTATATTATTATTAACTGATAATCAAATACCGTGGAATATTCAAAATATTTAGATTAATTTTAGGTTATTTTTATCACGAATTTATTCACGCCGTACCATACGGTATTGACTTTATAGTTAATTGCAGGGCATTGACTCCTGGCTTGTCAAACAGCGGATTTTTTTTTTAAAAACTTTACGACTGTTGCCAAAATGGTATTCTGTTATTTAGTAAAATATAATAATGTAACATCGGCTTATTTTATTTTATAAGTATAACAGAACTACAGAAAATATTATTGAATGTTGACTCATGTAGCGTTCACACCTACTTCGTTTACTATTAATGTTCGACCAATTTTTCGCAATATTGCGCCTTAACGTCTATAAGTTATTATATTTATTTACCGGCGTGAGTTTTGTAATTCGCTTAAGTAGTTTTGTGTGACTGCGATGGCCGCCAATATATTGGAAAATAATTATGCCGTGTTTTCCGTCACGCACGAGCAGTGTTCGTTTTATAGTCGATATACTTATTCACTGCAGGGTTCTTTGTGAGTTCGAAAATCGTGTGTATAATCTAACCGAGAAGGGCCCATTGCGTGAAGTGTATAAACAAATTAAGGTTGTTCAGTAAATTATTGGGTTACTTAATTCGAATAATCGACATTTTTTTCATCATCTGCTACAATATGATTTAAGGAAACAATAATAAGTAAATGCGATTTTTACGAAGAAAAAAATACTTGTTGAAGAATTCTCCCGGAACTGAGCGAACGTTGACATGCGTTATAATTAAAAACTAGTGAGTAATAAGGTACCTATCCACCTTAAATACGTATTTAATTTTTCGAGTAGAGAAAAATACATCACGAGCGGTAGATAATAAAAAGTAATCTGATCGCAAATTACAGTGGCTCACTAGGAAAATCTCCTTATCGCTAATGCTGTTCGTTCTTCATATTACAATTATTATTTTCCTTACATTAAATTCTATAGCCATAAATTCGATAAAAATAAATTTGCATTGGATCTACCTATACAATGATAATACTCTCCATACGCAGGCTTGATTTAAATAAATCGCAGCAAAGTGCACTACTCAATTTAGGGGCCCGCACATGGGTTGTTCACACGCCAAATGGAAGTGCAGGTTTCCATGCAAAGGACCTCCGTCCGAATAGACGAAAAAGTGTAGAACAAATCGTTTGGACGAAATAATAATAATAACTATTATTTTTAACCATCTAATAATACGCGTATATATATATATAGGCTCATATTATATAAGGTGCACGAGGCACTAAAGCAGCTCCGGTCGGAGCGTTTTTAAATCGGCCACGCGCTTTCGCGTCAAGACCTTGGCCGATCGCCACCGAGCCCGCGATCGCACCTCGCGCGGCGTCGTTGTTGCCCACCGAAGCGGAGCGCAGCGGACCGGCCGCACGTGCTGTCAGTGTAATATTATTATAACAATGTCCAACGCGCACGTGTACTATAGTTAAGTGCATACTGCAATTTATAAATAATACCAAATTCGAAACTAATACGCCAAATAGGTAAAACGTGTTGTATTCGTATTTTATATTATATTAATATACATACCTATAGAGTATCGCGACAATGGTGCTGACTGGGGTTTGGTGCGCGATGCCGTCGAGTTTTAAAGTACGAAATACGAATCTAAAATTTTTCACAGGCCCCCGGAAAATGAATAAACCTATGTCCTTGTGTATATAATTTCCAAGCGTGTTATACGGTTATAAGATTAAATTATACATATTTTATACATGCTGTGCTAGCATATACTATACCTACCTATTAAAGTATAACAATACAAATAGAATTTTTATGAGTCGCTGGAAGGAGAACGATATTATAATAGTGGATCGTCATATCAAAAAGGTTGGGAAACACTGCAGGTCCAATGTGCTTAGTGCTTACCGTCTTGCGTATATTTGGTTATTTACATACAAAAAAAAATATTTTACTCCTAAATAATTAAACGAAATATCTCATTTAAGCGTATTTATGAAATATTTTAATTATATATTTTGTTTATGTAGTTCAAGAAATTATTTTTTTCTTGTTTATTTTAACTAATTAATAAAAACAAATGCTATTATCGACATTTTGATTACTGTTAATATATATTTTCTTTTCACTGTGCCAGAAAACTTGGAAATTTAATACAAGGATTCTCCTAAGTTCTTATTAGTGGAAATTAAAAAAAAAAAACTGAAATTCAAACTGAATTTTAATGAACGTTTGAAATTCGACATTTAGAATTTTCCTATATATTAACGATTTCTTATGGTACGGTTTGCATAATTTGTTGTAATTCAAAATAGACAACCATAGACACATTTTCAGTTTTTGATTTATTTTAGATTTTTTTTATGATTGTCGATAAAATTTTTCCGTTGGGTCTTTAAAATTTAAAATTTAAAACAGGTTCTTCTTCATAAGTTGTTATAATAGCAATTAAAAAATATTAAAGATACACAAGCACGATTTTATTTTATAAGTATTTAAAGTTTTATATTTTGACAAAGTTTATCAAAATATTGAAGATTATCAAATTATTTTGTAATTAAAAATGTATAAAATGTTTAATTTCTATAGCTACAGTTTTCATGCCAAAAATAACGGCATTATACACAGCACGAGTATATTCAATTTTATTTTCATTCTAATTTTTTTTAAAATATTAAAAAATACTGCTACTACATTTTCAAAACTGTGGATCTGTATTTTAAATAATACATTTTTATAGGAACATCGTATTTATACTGTTTTATTTTAAAAAGGTACCAGTAAATTGAATAAACAAGTGTTTTGCAATTAGTTATTTTTTTTAACATTACAAAAGAAACATGGAACAAACTTATTATGTACTAATATATCTTTTGAAAATATCTATATCATCATACACATCAACCAACTATCTTGGTCAGTGACCTAAAATATTGAATAGGATATAAAAACTCTGAATATATACAGATTTTTTGGAATGATGCCACTTGTCAGTATTTGCTAAGTATTACCTATTCGTAGTGGTCACTCGTTGTCTCAAAGAGTCAAGCTCATATTATTGCTGTACCGTCCTCATAGTTTGCATATTAGCAGTACAATCTCCTATCAACCTTAAGGAGTTGCTTCTCCAGTGCCGATGAGAGAGTCCTGCGACGAAATCGTGGCAAATTTTCTGGTGTTGCTGTTGAAAACACCTCGACCACTATCGCTGCTTTCAACTCGTCACCGTCATGTTTTACGGTTGTCCTGTATGTAATTAAGTCGACGTCCAACACCTCTCCCGCACAGGATGACTTCAGCTATCCCTCAACGTTTTCCGAAGTCCGTTTATCGGCGACAATTGCTGGAATTTAGACAGATTTTCCGTCATCCTCGTTTCTGCCGAAATTTTAATCATTTAATAATTGTGCAATAGGTGATTAAAACCTCAGTACAGATGACTGATATTTGCGTGGTACTGGTACCGCCCCAAAACGACGTCGGTAATACTTCAACATTGAGCCGTTACGGAAAAAGCGTGGGCATCACAAAGCTTAACGATCGCCTTATCGCCATAGCTCATAAAGCATTAGCTTGTATATCTGAAAACTCGAGTTCAGCCGACTCCACGATATTGCGTTTAACGGCAGCAACCTGTAGAACACGTTTGACCTTTGGCGTAAGACTCACTTATGTATGATCGTGGCTGTTGTGTAGATCCAACCGATCGATTGCGTAATCGGGAAAAATAAAAAAAAAAGATTAAGTGAATTTTTACGCTAAACCAAATTTTTGACGAATTTAGAACGTTGTCCTCTTGCCTTCCCTAGATTCTTTGGAATTTCTTCCTCCAAAACGGCATAATTTTCTCAGGGAAAAAAAATTAAAAGTAAAAAAATGATCGACAAGTGGGTACCGCTCTGTTATATAGTACTTATAGAGTAGGCTACTTTCATAGATGTGTTAAATGTGAGTTGAGATGCAAAATGTCTTCACTCATGTTGTCTTTGTATTTTTCCCAAAGATCTTTTGGATTTGATGGGAAGGACGTTGTCAATATTATCGCAAATAAAGTGCGTATTTGCTGTTCGATGCTCAGCGAGTGCAGTATTCCAATATATATCGTTTTAAGATTCAATTCTTGGCAAGCTTCACGATATGTGGCACAAACTTGATCATTCACTGTTCTCATTTTTTCGAACTATGTCGGTCCACGTACATTGATTAACAGTAATCGTAAGTAAAAGCATTCTGCATTGTTTGGATGAACAGTATACATACGGCCTAACGCGCCAGTCGAATATAAATTGGGATGCTCTTCAACTGCTTTGGTTTGTTTGCGGCGTTGACAATTTTTCGCTGATGTATTACATGTGTAATATATTGGTACTTTAGAGTAAAATAGCGTTTTTGCAAACATATCTTCGCTGCACAATGAGAAAAATGCAGTTAACGTTGTTGGTGACAATGCTCTTGCACGTACATTTTCTGCCGTGAAGTATACTCTCTGGACATTTTCAAGGCGTACTGCCAAATGAACAACTGTTGGATATCGTTCATGAATTGGAAATGATAAAATACGCTATACTGTTTCATAACTACTAATGTATCGTTCCAGTCGATATTGGTTGATTTCATCAATAAATCCAGTTGTATTTTCCACACAAAAAACTGCCATATCGCTTCTTTTGTATATATTTACAAATATATTTGATCAATTTCACCGGATTGCAATACTCCACATTAATGTGTGTTTTGAATGTCTAGGGGAGTAATGGTGAATACGATACAACTCAACGATTATTGACTTCAACATCATTGTTCCGTACTTTTAAAATGATTGATTTGCCGCCATCTTCAGTTGATCGTCGACGATAGAGTGGACATCTGTCATTTCCAGTGATAATCTTGGCAACTAAAGATCTTGGATATTGTCTTGTGCATTTTTCATCAGACATGCATGGTGAATTATTGTTAAGTGCACCACAAGGCCAAGAATCATGTTTTCTGTGACGACTTCAAATAAATTTGGATCGCTGTCGGCATCTGGTATTTTTGCTGAGATGATCTGATCAAATTGATCTGATGTGAGTTTTGTGATCAACCAAATTAAAATGTGTGCATGTGGCAATCCTCGTTTTTGCTACTCAATGGAATCCACTAAACAGCATGTCTCTCCAAAATACTGATGCTTAACAATGAAATATATCAAAGATTTCAATTATTGTTTAAAAACAAGTACGATAATATCAAGACGATCCCAAGATGATTGTATAGATAATAAAAGTTCTTCAATTTCATTACACGTCGAATTACATGTGAATCTAATAAACAGACTTGGACGGCCATATGTCATTGAATATTGTGGGTATTCACGCATGTGCCGTGGATATAGCCGGAAGAATGATCATTTTTCCTAATTCATTTGGATTTACATTGCCATTATTAATAATAGTATCACATAAATGAATGTATTTTTCTGAACGCAGCGTGGTTTCATTCAATCAAATGTAGAAAAGTCGTTCGGTTTTGATTTTCGCATACATATCGAAAATATATTGAAACAATTGTCGACATTTCAAAATATGATTTTCAGCGTTTTCACGAATCATCAAAGATATGAATAGTAATTTATTACACAGACATTCTTATTCGTTTCTTAATTTATTTGTGGATTTCTCATTTTGATGCTGAAATAATATTTATCTTCATTTCGCTAAAATAAAATCGAATATTGCAAACCGTCGTATGATCAATATGTTTCTGCCACTTGTTGAATATTAATGTTTTTATGATGAAGAATTATATCACGTGAGTTAAATTCTTCGCCAACTATAACGGTTGTGACTTCATCAATTGTTAGTGCATTATCTTTCGTATTGGCCGACAGATGTTTTGTCTGCTCTAACTGCAACTCTGTAGTTATTAGCTGGCATTTGGTTAAGGGTAGTTCTAAATAATCGAATCAATTCGTTGTGTTCATTGAATAAAGTTTATTATGCAATGACAATTCCTCGTCTAGTACCCGTATTATATCGACTACGTTGTTCGATTTGTTCATCAGTGTTTTCCATGAAATAAATTTGGAGTAATTTATGATCCGTATATTGCAGTGATAGTAATTATCCGGTTATATGATAGATTTGACCTTGCAATATGAATATTGCCATGTAATTGTTGTACACGATATTCGTTGCACCGAATAATGTCATTTTGAAACATAAATTGTACTTGCGTATGTTCGTTAAAAAATGTTTCAATTTACTCATGTCGCCTGATACCAACGTTAAAAATGGTTCAAATGGTCCATGTAATTCTGGCAATTTTACTTTTCCGCTTGCACAGTACATTCTTGATGCTTCATTCTTAAATTTGAATGCTCTACAATATCTGCATAGTTCATCCATTTTTCAAATAATCACGCTTGGATGAATGCTGTAATTATAGTTAGAATCTTAATGGAATGTATTGAGCTTCAAATCAGTGCGAGTGGTTTGTCTGGATCGAGCATGAAGTTCTTGTCAGTTTCCAATCTTGCATCTCGTTGTTTATTTGTTTCAGATGAACGGCTCGAGCATAAAGTTCTCTGTCGGTTTTCAATCTTGTATCTCTTTGCTTGTGTGTTTTTGAAGCTCGTATTGCACTTTTTTTCATATTTGAGACGCGGAGCTACCGATCGCTCGTTTTTTGGAAGGCATAACTACATAGAAATGCCGTTGAAAATGAATTCAAATTTATTGAGTGAATGAATCAGTATTCATATAAAACACACGGAGTGCAATTGATAAAATATCAGTGGAATGTTAAAACAAAACAAAAATACTAAAAACATACGGACTGTCAGTATGAAATTCACAAATCCGATTAAAACTTTGAGTGCCATAGATGTATATGCCATGGAAACAATTAATTTAAAAACAACAATTAAATAAAAATAAACAAATATCAAAGACGTTTTTTTGTTCTTTTAGTGATAATAAATAATAATAATAATTTATTTTGCACTAATTATTATTATAACTCATTATTATTATTATTATTATTATTATAATTATTATTACCATAAACCAATAGCAACCATTTATAAACAAATATTTTCATCATAAATCTCAAAATCCTTGTTTGAGCAGCTCCCGGGGTTGGAGTTCTCTTTTTTTAAATTAGCTTCTTCCTAGAGGTCTAATCTATCTCTGTCCTAAATTTAATCGTAATCGGTTGAACAGTTTAAGAATGCATAAAGGACGGACATACAGACATTCATTTATATATATATATATATAAGTATTTACTGTGTACTCGAATTTGATATTGGTTGTATTTATTTTAATTTAATTTAATGAAAGCTTGTTTATAATAAATAGTTTTTAATGAAAAAATATGTTATGAGTATTTCAATAAAAATCCGAATATTTACCTTTTATAAATACTATTATGCAGAAAAAGTATTTAAAAACAGATAGTCAATAAATATAGATAAAAATGGAACACAAATCACTTCTAGTTTTTAATTATCTTAAAACTGCAATTAGTTAGAATTAACATTATGCTAAAATCAAAAGCACGTGATGAGAGTTAGAATACAATGCATTTGATACTGTGGAAATAAATTAAATATATCGAATTACATAATCAGTGTATTTAAGCTTTAATGATAATGATTTATAAGTAAACAGTAATCATCTTTGTTCAAACATGATGTTTAATAATCTGTCTGCTATGATAAAAATAGTTATAATGGATTATACGATATTATGAATTAATAATTATGATATAATAGTAAATCTAATCGTATGCATTATACTATTATATAGTCACTAGTATTAAGTAATATATTATTAACGCATATAGTGTAATTTTGAATAATAGTGAATTTGTTCATTCAAAATATGTAGTTTGTCTATAAAGTGATTAATAATATTATCTTTAAGACTTTAAATAACATTGCACGAGTGAGTGGTGGTTAATTTCCTTATTCCCGAAATTGAATATATTATGTCAAAAACTGTTATTTTTTCAAAAGTATAATATAATATCAAAAATGCAATTTTCTTTTTTCCTTGTTTTTTCTGTTGATTTTCGGAAGCAAAACGAGTGTGACTGGTGATCGTTAATTTACGATCAGTATAATATATTTTTCGGAGCAGTGGCGTGGAAATTATTTTACGGTGCGTAATTTTTCATCGGCCGTTTTCCTTGTCGCATACACCAAAATACGCACGCATGCATTCTGCTGTGTAAACAATAAATTCCTTGGTTTTATTGGCCATAAATTTAATGGTGTTTCCGAAATGAAAATTTCGTACAAAACTAGTCGTCCGTTTCATTTAGAAAATTTATTTCGTTAATTGAGTCTACGCCAAAGAGTTCTACTTTTAATCGTTCTATTCATGTTTCGTTTATTTGGTGCATAATGAAAATGATAATCGACAATAGTTAAAGCATAGCAATAAAACACATACTATACGCCTGTTTATGTTTATATTTATATTGTTGATGTCATTAGAAATAATAAATCCCATCCAAATACTGTGTCTTAACATTTAAATATTTATTTATGTATATTATACAGCGTCGGATAGGCAAGATAATCGGACCATCAAATTTTAGGATTTCTAACTTGCAGCTACAGCTACCGTACGGTTTAATATACTCAATTATATTATAGTTTCTACCATTTATCGTAATATTATATTAATATAAAAGATATTATTGTTATGACCAGCACAACGGCGTTCGTTGTTATTATAATATTCTATGTTGACTTTATTGCATACTTGTATTGTCTTAGAAATTATAATTTGTTAAAACATTTTTAAAAAAAAAATTTTTCACATCTTCTTTTATAATGAAATTGAAGGATTAAATACATTACGAGACTGTTGTATCGAGTTTTCATTGATACAAAACAAGACAAGGACATTATAATATGAACAAAATTAAAACGAAAACAACATTTATACAGTAGTATGAAAAAACAATCAAGTTTACCACTAATTAATGTAATACCTGTCACAGTATCACACCATTATATTATATTGATCTTGGTATAAAAATTGTAATTGATAAGGCCTGTTGTACCTATCTAAGCACTGCGATTTGGCATAAATGTCTGTTTATTTTTCCGGCAAACGAAAAGGCGGAAATGCGTGTAACTGGGCTTTTTCTCTCGGAACTAGGTCAATATAGGATTATACATTTTATTAATGTTATTATTATTATTATTTTTTTTTAGCAACAAGCAAGTATAATGCTTAAAACATGTAAAAGCATTAGTGGCGCGTTTCAAAAGAAACGGGAAACAAACTAACGTTCTAAAGTACGCGTAAAAAGTAAAATTGTAAAACGCCAGTTTTTTTTTAACAAATAAAATCATAATATTATTTTTTATGTCCATTGCTCACTTGTACGTATACCTATTGTAGATAATACTCGTTTCGTGAAATTATCACTAACGTGGCGCTTATTATTGTCAAATTATGGAATAAAGAACCTACCGTTGTAGATATAAGCCGACACGAGCTGTACATTTCGCCAGTCCCCAAGACTGAAATTACATTCGCACATGAATTACACTTATTATTTTTGGTCATTCATCTACCTCTTATCAATATGACTGTGGAAATGGTAACTGGTTACTACCATGGCATAGATCGTCAGTATCTGATGATGGTAATCCATAACTAATTGCTCTTGCCATTATCGTGGTGTCTAGATTTACCAAACTGTGTGATACAACAGCACGGAACTACGGGAGTAACTCAATTAGGTTACATTCCAAAAAGCATTAAAATTAACAAATACAGCTTGAAGTTCAAATATAAAATTTCTAGAGGAGCTGAGTGGGTATGGCCATCTACCCGCCTACCAGTCAGCCTCTGGTTATAATCATTACATTATTTATAACGTTTGCAAACCCCGTAGGTTCAATTTGTAAAATATTTAATAACTATATGATAATAATATGTACCCTTATAAAGACATAATTGATATATATATATATATTAATACTTTGGATGTATTATATTATGTATATTGTATAATGTAGATATATCTATATAATATTTTTCATGTTGAATTGACGTTCGATTATTAAACTATACTACTATGTTATATGAATAAATAATTGTTCGAAAGTTAAAAGAACACTGTATTTAACAATTAAATGTTTCTTAAAAAAATTATACTTATATATTTTAATTTTAATTAAAAATAATTTAAGTCTTTCGAATAATATTGATCGCAGATATTTAACTTATTATGTAACTGTTTTAATTTTTAATGTATACCAATCTACACTTATACGTATACATAATATCATATCCTATATTATTAATTGAGTATTAATTGTGTGCCCGTGTGTCTATGCATTTTTCTCGGAAACGGTCTTATTTTTGTTTTGTTGTTAAGAAAATAAAGAAAAATGTAAAATGGTAGTATAATATTTTTTCATTTAAACAAATATATAATTGTTAATAAACTGAACACGAACTCAGTCACCCAGTATTATTATTTAACAATAATTTTTACAATAATTATTTTAACACTTTTTTTTCCCCAGAAATGTAATTTATTAATATTTTATTGTTAAATACTCATGACTGCAACATAACACTGATGTAATGGCTTTGCATTTAATATCTCCAGTGGAGAGTGAAGATTATATAAGACACTACTCATCAGGTTATAATATTGTTGTTACCGCATGATGTGTAAAACACAGACTACATTATATTGAACAATAATCATAGATTGTAATACTGTTATGTGTATATAATCCCCACCCCTCTTACATCAACCATACCAAATCTTCAATTTATTATTTTCTTCTTAATTTATAATATACTTTTTCGAATATGTAATCAATTTTAACCGTTTTCACTTCTAAACAGTTAAGTTACAAGTTTTAAAAAGTTGTTAAAAATAGTAAAAAATTAAAAAAACTAAGGCTTAAACATTTTGTATTATGAATTTGTGTTATAAGGGGAAGGGGCTTACTTTTAAACACTTTACTTTGTGATTTTTTTTGTGTACAATCGATCTTTGTATTTCATTTAGTAAAAATGCATGCTTTTTTAATGTTATTAATGATGGTCGAAGTACCTACAATATTTGGATAGCCTAAATTATTAGATTTTTTTCACTAATATTTATGCATCTCTGAATTGCAAGAAAATAACAATACATCACGGCCGTCAATCGTTCAAACCGATTAAAAACTATGACTAATCGCCACCGTACTGGCCGCCGTACTTATGTATATCATAAATTATAATATACATACTTGCATGTGGCGGGGTACTGTGACCTTGTTTTAAACATAAAGATCACATTTTCATTAGATTAATTTGACAGATTAAATTATGTACGATGACGCTGGTGGTCGTTAAATGTTCGAAAATATAAATATATTATATATATATAATTAGTAATTAATGAATGATGACGAACCTAACTATATATTATCTATAATATAGTATATAAGTGTATTATATGGTAAAACTAGATAGGTATAGTTCATACAATCATACCTATATTATGATATTTTAGAATGTATTTATGTATAATCTTTATGCGTACGATAATAATATCACCGTTCTCGATCGACACGGGCTTGTCAAAACCCACAGACGTGCGAAAAACACCAACATAATTTTACACATGTACCTAACTTTTTGCACACCCCTCGTATGTAATATTTGCAATGGCTATACAGATACAACTGTGGGGGGGGGAGGTTAGGTTAGAATAACATTGTTATTCGAGATTTTTTTCACCAACGTTTCGAATCCAAATCTATTAATATGACGTGTAACCTATTTATTTAATATACGCAGATATATAGCTAAATGCATTTTACCCGGCACGGTTCGATTTTTTCAGTTCCGCGAAATCGATTCCTGTATATACCATAATATTATATATGATGGCGACTGTTAAATTCATATTTCCTACATCGACATATTTTATCTGCATACGGTTCATTTAATTTAAGGTTTTTTGGTTTTTGATCGGGATTTCTGGTCACGATAACTCAAATTAAGTAAATCCACTCACAACGGTCAATTTTGTTACTCCAACTACATAATATAATATATTCGATAGTACAACAATAGCTATCGAGTTTATACAATATACAGCCCTTTGTACAGTTGTACTTAATAGAAATAAATCATTTAGCTGGATATGCATAAATGTTATTTTAATTTTAAGTAATTCGGAGCTAATGCCATTGTTCTGTACAAATATTGTGCACAAAAAATATATTGACACGCATATTTAATTTTTTATGACTATAACAGTGCACTCTCATTCTCAAGACAAATTAAGCTATGCCTAATTTAAAGTTTGAAACCAACCGAAAATTTAATTTTAAAACTGCTATCATTTAATTGTATTTATTAAAAAAAAAAAAACTGTAATCATAGAATAATCATTATCAAAAATAAAAATAATTTTAATTTATTATATCAGTATTATCATATTATAATATAGATCACCATTTACTCGAAGTGTTTGGAAAATAAAATATTGTTTCAAGTTTAAATTCTTGAAAATTATAAACTAAATATAATAATTATATATTAAATAATACTATTTTATGAGTACCTATAGTACAATGTGCATAATCTAAACTATTATGAAGTTATTATGTATAAATATGTAAAAAAAATGTTCGTGGATTGATTGAATTTTATCAAGAAAAATCAAATATATATATATATATATATTAATATATTATATAATAATATATATTAATATATATATAATTCAAGATTATATATATTACCTGATTAGATATTATTATATTCACTATTCATAATATAATAAGACTCACATATTATGGTATCAAAACAGTAGATATGTAACTTATGAATAATTTTCTAATGATAAAAATATTACACTTATAACCAGAAATTAATACACATTAATATATACATGTTGCATGTAAATCACTAGTAATTAAATAATACATTTTGTGTTAAATGTATATAATATTGTATTGTTTTTTTAATCAAGTAGTTAACTTTGGTTGTCTAATCGACAATGTCAATTGAATGGTAAAATAAAAAAAAATTAAATACCTTATTGAATCCACGAAAATTGATCAAACTTATTATTGTTTAATTTAAATTTGAGATAAAAAAAAATATGTATTATAATATTACTTATTTTATTTTAATAGTAATTATTGTGATACTGTGAGGCAAATAATAATAAAATTACAATTTTGGTGCAATAATTCACACCTATAGTTTTAAATTTTAAATTTGAGTCGTGTACATATATTGTAGTATGTCAATACATTTGAGGTGTGCGCCTTCTTTAAACACAATATTATTATAATATAATACATTCTGAGTGGAGCGAGGAATGTAGGTATTGATTTTACAATGATGTGTTTTTTTGTGCCTGACAACATATTTTGAGGCAGTAAAAGTGCTTTGGTTTTTATTATCAGCATCTCTTCTAGTAGGAAAGTTAATCTAGTTGATACTTTGAGGTGTCAAAGTAGAAATTTCACAATAATTTTCAATTGCGAAAAACAAAAAAAAAAAAAAAAAAATAAGGAAAAACGGGAATTTAGACGCGAAGCCGATTTTTGATTAAATCTATTTTGTTTTTTGGTGTAACACAAACAATAATAAACTATAAACATATGATATTTGTATCAAATGTTTCAATAAGTGCTTTTTACAGGTCAAACGATTTTTAACGAATTTTGAATTTTTTGAACTATAAATAGGTATAAATAATTTTCGGTTTTTTTAAATTTTTTTTTTAAATTGTGTTTGATCAAAAAATTCGAAAATTTAATACAGGATTTCTCATAAATTTTTCTTTGTGAAAATTAATAAAAAAGTTGAGCATTAGTCTACAATAGTTTTTAACAAGCGCCGGAAGTTAGAATTTTGACAAAATACGACAAAATTTCAATATTTTTGATTTAGAAATTTATAAAAAAATTTCTTTCTTTCAAAATTAACACAATATTTTTCATAAATGTTACTTTTCATAAAAAAAAAGTTTACAGGAAAGTTAAACTAATTATTTACTAGCATTTGAAACTGGAAATTGAATATTCACCGGAAACTACCAATTTCTTGGGTAATGATTTTCTTATTTTGTTGTGTTTCAAATAAAAATAATCGTAAATACTTGAAATTTTTTCCAAATGTTAGGATTATTATTTTCCATACGTCATAACATTTTAAAAATAGTTTTACACTTTTTGAGTTAACTGTTATAAGAAATTTTTGGTTTTTTTAAAATTTTTTTTTTTATCAAAAAGTTTGAAAATTTAACTCAAGATTTCTCATAAATTATTATAAAAGTAATTTTTAATTATTAAAAATAAATAGGCACACATTTTTTTTATAAACATTCAAAATTCAAATTCTTAAAATTTATCGAAATATCAAATATTTGCTAATTATTTTGTAGTTAAAAATCTATAAAATGTCAATTTTTATAGCTAAATATTGAAATTATTGAACAATATTTCTCATAAATAGGCCATAGTGTAACCAAAAAATCTAAAAATATATTAATATGGTTTCTTTTTATAGCCATTTTGAGTTCAAATTTGGTCATCAAAATATCGAAAATATCCCAAATTATTTTGTGGTTAAAAATTTATAAAAATATGTTCAATTTTTATTGCTTTAGCTATATTAATCCTTAGAGTAATGATTTAAAATAAGGTTTCTTGTAAGTAGTTGATACATTTTTTTAAGAAATATATTTACATGATTGATTTTTTAATAGAAATTTTAAGTTCGAATTTGGATGAAATTTGATATTTAAATGAACTAACATTGTTAATGTTAGTTATTTCGTTGTAATTCAAAAATATTTTTGGTGGGTGCTTAAAACGATCAAAGTGTATTGTTATATTTTACACTATTATATATTTACGAAAAACCTTGCTTTGAATTTTTAATCCTTAGTTACAAAAACTGAATATTTTATAAATTTATAATTACAAAATAATTTGCAAATGTTCGATGATAAATTACGGTCAAAATTTGAAGTATAAAAGCATATAAAAAAAAATGTATTTTTATTATTTTTAATTTGCTATTTTAACAATTTATGGTATCTTGTAATACATTTTAAAGAAATTTGACCCAACGAAATTTTTTTAATCGAAAAAAAAAAATGAAAAAACCGAAAATTTCTTAGGCTTACAATTAGCTCAAAAATTGTCGAAATATTTTTAAATTTTTTGGTATATAGAAAATGATAATCTAAATAATTCGTGAAATTTTCAAAGTTTTAATCATTAATTATTAAATTGCATCAAAATAAAAAACTTGTTCCCAGAGAAAATGAAGAAATATCCTATGTCTAATTTCAAACGCTCATAAAAAATTACTTTGACTTTCTGGTAAATTAATTTTTTTAGAAAAGTAGAAATACTTAAAGAGATCCTTGTGTTGAATTTTTAAATCTTAGATTTGAATAGAAACATTTTTATGAATTCTTAATCAAAAAAACTGTAAAATGTGATTTTTATATTTTCTGGAAACTTCAACTTTAAATGCTTATTAAAAACTATTAGAGACTTACGCTCAATTTTTTTTTTATTTTCACTTACAACAAATTATGAAGAACATTGTAATATATTTTCAAGTTTTTTAGCCAAAAAATTTTGTCGGTAATTATAAAAAAAAAAAAATAAAAAAATCTGAAAATTTATTATACTTATAAATAGGTTTAAAAAAGTCAAAATATTTTGAAAATTTTACGATGTATAGAAAATGCTTATATAAATATTTGGTGAAATTTCATGTATTTACGGTTATTATTTCTTTAGTTACATCAAAAAAAAAAAAAAATTCCTGTTTTTCCTTAATTTTTTTTTTTGTTTTTTTCCGGCGCGTTTAAAAACTATTTGCAATTTTGTATTTTGATCCTCAAAAGTATCAACTAGATTTACTTTCCTATTAGAAAAGATGCTGATAAAAAAAATTGGAGCACTTTTACTGCTCTAAAACGTGGTGGTCATCACAAAAAAAAACACACAACATTGTAAAATCAATATATTCATCATTCCGTTTAGAATCTAAAATGTTGTGCAACACGATAATAATAATCATCTGAATATAATGAAAAGCCAACAATTTTCCTTTGAACACGGCCGGACCACGATGTGACCGAAAAAACACGAATGCTGTTTAATAATTATTATAAATAATATTGATTATTATTATTGCATATTCGTCCACGTTAAATTATTATACTGATTTGTGTTCGGCCGCACGGGTCAGGGGATTATCCGTGTCCACGTGATCGAGTCGTCCATTACCTCGTGGGAGAGATGAAAGGTTGTCCGGCAACGCTCTGATCTGATGTCCATCGACTGTGTTTCTGGCGAACTCGTGTTCGATATTTCATACAACCACAGTCCATAGAACATTTATTTATAATACTATTGTTGTTATTAAAATGTTAATCACCATTATTATTATCGTTATTTAAAGGCCATCGACGATAGACGATATTAAAATACGAATTTGTATATTAAAAAAAACGACGATGATAATTAGTGCGTATTTAATATTTTCTCGGATGCGATTTGTTTGCTCTCGAGGTTATTTTTATAGCGTAGATTCGTTAAGTTTTCTCTCGTCGTTTTCCGTGCGCTCGTGAGCTCCGAATCCGGCCGGTAAATGTTGCCAAATTTGTTCACTGTCAACTACGTACCAGAGGCCATAAATTCACGAGCGAGTAAAACTTTTCCCATAAACTTTTCCGTTAAGTAAAACAAAACACATTAATATAAATATTATGTGTTGCAACAAAAAGAAAAGCATTACGCCAGACACTTAATGATTGTAAAGCAAGTTTTTCTGTTTTGAATTATTATTATCTGGATTTTGGGCGACTTTTGAGTTTTGACTATTGGCAATGCCGCAATGGCTTAAGATCCACAACTGCACAACTGTATTATTTATGTAAATTTTATATAGTGTATATAATAGTTATTATTATTGTATATAGTGCGGTGAAGTTTACATTATAATATTACTATATTCGTGTTTCGGATTGTCTTGTGGAATAAATTGTTTTTATTTTGTATAGTATAACTTTATTAATTGAATAACAGTTTGGTTCTCTAATATTATAAAACCAATATGATTTAACTCATTGTAGTCATCTATAGATTACGGCTACCGTAGTATGATATTATTAATTTTTCGACTTAAATTTTAAGGAATACTTTAATATTTATCAAACGTTATCTATTCAGTAATCAATATTGAATCGCTGAATCAATTCATTGCCCAACTACTATATTAGACAGTCTATAAAATTAATTGTTTTTGAATTGTCCGTATTTTTAAAGTTTTATGATATTTGATAGTGCATATGGTTTCAGCTAGATGCTTAACCGCTCAACAATATTTCTCATTAAGTATTTAATATTATAAAAACTTGTTTTAGACTTAAAAAGAATGTTTTTAAATTGTTTTTTTTATAGTAACTACTATATGTATATGTCAATGACAAAATACCTATAAAATAAATGAAATCTCTTAATAAATAATACATGATGCAAAATGAAAACAACTTTGCTTAATTTACTGGTATACCTAGTAGATTTTATATACTATGATAATTGATAATAATAGTTTTTACGTTTATTGTTTTCTAATTGATTAGGTAATGTATTTTTAAATTAATATGCATTTTATTATTAATTATACGAATATTAATATTATGTATTTTGGTTGATTATATTGAAGTAAAAAACTATCTATTAATCTTAATTTATTTATCTTTGTGTAGGTAGGTATGTCTGTTATAAGTAATATAATATAAAATTATAATTACATGTTTTTCGAACCTACATATTAAAATATTTATAAATTTATTGAAAATGTATATATTGCATAATGATCAAATAAAAAAACTAATATATTTAAATTTATTGCCAACAACAATACAAAAAAAAAAAAAATGATTAACATACACTAAAATAAACTTTGATTAGAAATTGGACAGTTAAAATTTAATTTCTGATTTATGCGTATGTAATATATATATATTATAATATATGTTTATATAAATGCATTTCACGTGCATGGTTAGTAATAAGATGGATAAAAATACATCATATCTGGTCTGTAAAAAAAACTTCCTCAAATAGTATATTTGTGTAACAAATTTAAAATATTGATAACTGATAAGCGGATAGTCATATCTAATTTATATTTCGACGATTATATTTCAGATTTACATCTAAATTACGAAATAAATTATTAAGAGTTCTTGTATTTCACTTTATTGTCATTCGAGTTTGCATACGATTTGTCGAATTATGCATAAACATAAAAATAGAGTTGATTTAAATAGTCATTTTAATTTATTGATATATCACCATTAGATTATAATGTATTCATCGTCTGGCATTATAGTCTATTAAATGTATATACAACATACACAGTGCTATTGTACGAACATATAATAATACATAATACCTCCGATGTATGTATGAATTTAAAATAAAAAATAAGCAGACGTGCAATTATAATATTATGTAATGTGACATACATGAAAAAAAAATAACACTTCATACATTGGTTAGTGTAGATTTGATTTTCACAGATTAATTTAAATCTCTGTATCACTTTAGGTTTTCTAGGAAGATTATTCGAAATAGTGATAGTATTAAGAGCGGATATTAGGGAAATTTAGTTGTTCGATAGCCGGAAGCGTAAACGTTTGTACAGGATTTTAGCCATTTCTTTTAATAATGTTTGAATAATATTTTAAATATTAAATCTCAGTTTAACAAAAGCCAAATACTCACAAAATTCAAACATTCTAGTTATATTGCTCTGTGCATGATCACAAAAGCTCAAATTTACTTACGTTTCAGGTAATACTCTTCACTAGGACCTAAAAATAAAAAATCCTAAAGTTTTTTTTATTTTTAAACAATTTGTAGAAATGTTAAAATAAAGTTTATCTAAAGTTTATTTTGAAAAATAAAATATTGCAGAATTTGTTCATTTAGTTGTTTAGGAAATTTAAAAGACTATAGACTGTATATTAAACCACTTAACCATTTTAGGTTTGTGGACAATCCCCTAAATTACAATAATATACGACTCTAGCCAATGCCAGTATTTAGAACGATATTAGTTAATTATACCAAGATATTGTAACATAAACATTTAATAAGACTATAAGAGTATTATTAATTTACACTATTATAATTTACCACTCACTTGAGTCATGCCAAACAGACGTACCTAAAATTAATACAAATCCGAAAGTAATTGCTTCTAAAGAACATAATTTATTATGTCATTGGTTACACATAGTGTGAATTGTCTTTGTATAAGTAGAGAATGGATGAAAATGATACTGATTAGATGTCTGTCCAGTGGCGTACACAGGATTTTAGTACTGGGGGTCAGCCCAGCTAACGACTGGCCACCTGTGTAGGAAACCAACTATTAATATAAAATCAATCCCTTTGTTTGAAATTTACTTAATTTAATTTATATTTTGATAAAACATAACTAATTATATTCAAACTAAATGCAAATTTTTCAAACTTTTATTAATTGAATTTGAATCAATTGACAGATAACTCACATTATTTAAAGTTTAAATTTTAAACAATCTCAATGGTTTGTTTTATTTTAATGCTACTTGATTATAAGTATCATTACAATAAATTAATATTTTTCATTTTTTTTATTGAATACTAAATAGAAGGTACGTAGTTCTAATTTGATGCAAAAATAAAAATAATAATGTGATTGACCTTGCACTTTTTATTTTTGTCACTTATAGGTATAATTTATTTTAAAATAAATTAATATACATCTATAGGTATAGTAAAAATGTTATACATATTAAAATAATTGTCTTCGATTACTTGGGTATATAGTAATAATATTATACCATATCAATGTATGATAATAATAGAAATATTAAAAAAAAAAAAAAAATAATAACTTTAATGGTTCGTCAATGCAAGTATAAAAAAATCGAGTGTCAACCAGCAGAAATCGAATGAAAATTTATCCATAATGTTTGAAATAAACCACTACACATAATAATATAGCGGTATCATAAGTGTTTGTTTTCTAATATTTATTAATATACTTTTCATAGAAGAAACAATAATACACCGTATCGCCATAAAGCTGGCATTAAAAAAAATTGAGAGAGATCTGTGTACAATTTTAAAATTATTCCTATAGAAAATATATTTGTACAAAAAAATTATATTTATGTCAGAATAAAGGGCCACATAGTAATGAGATAAAAATTGTGAGTTAGTTGACCCCTTAAATTCCCTCTGGGTCCACCACGGTGTCACCACTTGTATTTTTGAATCTGAGAACATCGTACTTTGCAGTGGTTGATGAAAAAAACGTATGCTCATTATATTTAATATGTGCAGGACTGAAAACTAGAAAATAAATTATAGGTTAATTTCTTAGTTCTTTATGTTACATTTTGAGATGAGAAATATCGCAAGAAATCTTGGCCAATGCAATGATTAAAAACAAAAAAAACTATTTCATAGCTGTGATGACCAAGTGAAATAGATTAAACATATTGTTTGACTTACCGAGCTGTGCAGGAAGTATGGTGAACAAACACATGAATAATAGTATAATATATTTATGCAATGTTTATGTTGTCGTCATCGTCGTAGATAAATTTTAAGCTTACGCAAATATACAGTAAATTGATGCAATATACGTATTAAAATGGTTTTTTTTATGGCATAATTAGAAGCTATACAGAGAACCTACTTTTAAAATATAAATCGATGATTAATAATTAAATTGAATTATTTTCTTTGAAAACCATATATTTTATTTCGTTGAATTGAATATTGTATTGATTAAAATATACTTTATGTTAATTATCCTTAATTATTATTTTGATGAATTTATTTTAATAAAAATCAAGTGTAAACATTTCAAATTGTTATAGTAATTTGTAGTATTAATTTGTATTTTATAATATTTTAATTTTCAAGCTTAATTTAAAATATTCGGTTACCTATCATTAAAAATGTCTCAATAAGTGTAAAATTTGAATTATCTATTTAAAATATAATATGAAACATTGTTAGGTATGGTAATTATTAAAAAAAAAAAAAATTTATGCTGGAATCAATACACATAATAATACATTTCATATTAAGTGTGAGGTTATATTATTAAAATGTATATTGTTGAGAATTATATTTATTGTTCAATAACAAATTAACAAATAATTTATAAATGTATTACTATGGTATTGCATTTATTAATAGTTATGTAAATAAAAAAATTCAACAATTGACAAAGGTACCGACATAAAATTCTTTTGACAAAACATGAAAATTTGTCTTGTTTTTAACAAAGTCTCTAGGGTGTTATTTCGAATTCGTGACAATGTAACAATGTCATAAATCGTGTATAAAATATTTGGTTTGAGATAAATTATTTTAATATTTATACCAAGTCACGTAGATAGTGTAATTTATCAACGGCGAACTAAAATTAATGTTTTTAGTTTTAAAATTTCTGATTTATTATTTTATACAAGTATACTTAAAGTAAATTGAAAAACAGTAAATTAAATCTTAATTTTCAATCGTGACCAATGATCATGGATTTCGACAAAGCTACAATGGATATTGTCTTACACTCTTATACAATATTATATATATTAAATAACTAAAAAATGAAAAAGTATGGATGTATTATATGTGTATACTGTATAATGCATGTAATACGTTTTAAAAATATTTAATTTATAAATGCTATAAACTTTCAAAAGTTTTAAAATAAATACATTTTATTTTGGAAAGTATTCAAGAAATAATGCTGTGAGGGTGCCTTTATTTAATACATAAGTTAGTTTCTCACTTATGAAATTTTAGTCTTTGTAATTGATGTTTTTTTACGCTATTTATAGAAAATACAATATTATATATTTTTAGATTGTTTTATTTAAAAAAATGTGTAACTGAACAATATATTCGATTAATTTTTCTTCATTTACTTCAATTATTTACATTTATCTATAGGTTGTAATTATAATATGATATAGGCAATGGGATTTTATTTAGGTTTAGGATTAAAGTATGTTCTTTGGTGTATTCTCAGTGTTGGGTTGGTTGAGAACTTTCCCGAAAATTTATATACTATATTTTGAACCTATGGGTTCATGTAATATTGTTTTTGATATTTAATAATCTTAAAACTAATAACTGATTAACGATTTTAATACAATTGTACATGTTTATGGATATTTTATTTATTTTATTATTATTTATTTTAAACTGTGGTAACATAATAATATAGGTGCATCGATAAATTTATATCTATCACCATAATATCTCATAATTTAAACATGTAATGAAATGCATGAAATTGCATCAAATTAACATATTTTACAGAATAATATAACAATAGTAACAAAAAAAATCCTTGTTCGTTAGATATCTTAGTGATAATTTCACATAAAATCAATTGTATATATAATTGATATAAACTATCACTATTTAATGTTATCGGTACCAATACATTTTTAATATAACTTGTTAATGATGTTGAACAAAATCAATATTCTAGCAACCTTAGTTATTTTGTTTCTAATGAGTTTTTTTAAATTATATTTTTGATAAAAAATGACTGCAATGATATTTAAGGGTTTTATTAAATTTTTATTATTTTAGTTTTATTAAATTATTATTTTTTATTAAATTTTTAATTTTTATTGGCATATTTACTTACATAAATCAATAATTTTACAAAAACAGCTATTAATTAATTATATTGTAATCAGGGACACAATTTCAATTAATACATAGAAGGAATGTTGAAGCTCTCTATTTATTAGCTAGTCATATGATATGGATTACACGATGAGCAACTTTGCTCCACACTTAATATTCAATAATTATGTAAAATTATATAATAATAATTGCATTGCATTATGAATATAATATTAATGAAATAATATAAAATATGAAATATAATTAACCATAAATTGCATAAATAATGAGGGTGCTAATTTCGAAAACGCAGGGGTATTTAAATTAAACGATTAACCATACTATAATCCGTATTCGAATAGTTTTGTTTTCTAAAATTTTATTTTGCGTGTGTATGTGTGTGTGTTGCACTATTGTATAATTAATTTTCATATCTACAAATAAATTGTGAGACAATTTTTTTCATAAACTTTTTTTGATAAAATGCCAAATCCCAAAACAGCAAAATGATGTCCATATTAAAATTCAATACACATAATTTAAGTGTATAAAATATGTGCAAATAACAATATTGTTAGGTAACTTGAATGATTCTCAAATAATATTAATTTTATTTTTAAATATTTCGTTCTATAATATTATGATAAATTAATATAATGATTAATTTAGGTAAACATTATTTGAGGATCTTTAATTTTACACGATTTTAATGACTAAGTCATAAAATTAGTTTTAAAAAATATTTGCCATAGTGTGAATTTAAACTCAAATCATATATATCAACATATATTATATTAAAATAGTGTAGTTTTGTGAGTGACTTGTGTTTGACATTGGCTAATATTTAATTATTTTTTGTTGACACATGAAATGCTTGATGAAATCATTTAAACCTAATTGAAATATTGAATAAATAGACAATATTTAAATTGAAATTGCTTTGTTTCGACCAGCCAATTGACATTAGTTTTTAATGAAGTAGTTTTGACATAATAAGATGGTTCAGTTATAATATAAATAACACTTAAATTTTAAATTTAACTTGGTATAATATTTTTGATTACAAATTTCAATACAATGCATAAAATAGATCTCGAAAATGATTAGTTATAAGCACATTTTATACTTAAGAATGTAACATGTTTAATATTGAATGATTGATTTGAGATTTCAATTTTTAAAATTATAATTCGACTGTTTTCTTCTTTTTTTTTATAATTTAGTTTTATTCATTATAAATATTTTAAAAGATGAATAATTTGCAGTAGATATTTAAATGGATTCTTTATTTAATACAATTTTTAAGGCTTGGTGTCCACAGAATAATATGTTAATATGTTATTACCAAATGCTTTGGGTTATTATATAAAATATTAATTCAAGATTTATATAATATCCTTAGAAAGTTTTATAAATATGCACATACTAATACTAAATACTTATACATTTAGTTTTAATTTTATATCTATACATAATATAATAAATACCATAAATATACAGTATGCAATATGTATTTACAGTTATAATTATTCATCATAATTTGTTTATAATTATTGTAACTATAATTCAATACACGTGATTAAGTGAAAATTAATGTAAAACGAGTGAACTTTTTCTCGATAAACTATAACAGTTACAATATAATTGGAAATAATATCAAAATAATGAGTATTTTTAATGTTATTAGTAATAGCATTTAATTGATAAACATTTATTGACTCTATTTCAGTTTATTTTTTTAGAACCATAAACGTTTGGTTGACTTTGACTATTAACTTTTAATCATATTTAATTACATGAATAAAGTTAGAGGACAATATATTCATAAATAAGAGAGATTTAGTTTTATAAGTTTATACTAAAAGCTAAAGTATTGTCATATCTATTATAGTTTTGATAAAAAATTTGAGAAGTTTTCAGAATTATCTGGCCAAGAATTTTGCCTACTAGGTAATTTCATTTTTGTCGGTTCCATTCATAAAAATAATTTTTGATTCGAGTAATATATTAATGAAAATCAAATCGGTAAAGACAATGTTTAATAAAAAAAAAATTTACATTTTAAAGTATGAATTATTTAAAAAAAAGAAAATAAAATCTATAACTTATTATTTTATAACTATATTATATTTTAAAGCTTTTATTATTTTTAAGGACGTATTCCTACTTCGTTCCACTGAATTATTATTATTATTAGTGAAAACTAATATAATTATTTATTTATTTTTAATTTCATATTCCAAAAGCACTAAGCCAATTTTATTTTAGGGTACCCATTTCGATACATCTAAAACGAATTTCAAACTAGTAGTTAATTAGTTCTTACTTATAAGTATTTAAAGTTTAAATGAACGGAATATTGTGCCAATTTTAAATATTTGTGATTTATAACCAATTACGTACTCTTTCGATATTCGATTGATAATATGTTTCAAAGTAGGTACTCTGAAAATTAAGATAATGAAATAAAATAATATTAAAATGTTAGGTATTCTGTTTTGGAATACGAAATTCAAAATGCACGTCGTCATTAAAAAAAGTAAAAACTTAAAAAAATTGTTAAAATTAATTTTCAAAAATGTTATTTTACAATAACAAAAAATTATGCAAAAACAATATTTTCAAAAAATACAACTTTTTGAAATAAATAGTCTAAACATTTAAATGGATCATCTCGTATATATATATATATAAAAAAAAGTTCGTTTGCAAGAAAAACTTATATCATTAATAAGAGGTATTTTCTTGAAAGCATTTATAATATATGCACAGTACTTGACAATTTATATTTTATTGTATTATCAAATATAAAAGAATTAAAAATTGTATCCTCGAAAAAAATTCTAATTAATAAGTAATAATAATAAACGAGATTTTAATATTTTATATCGAAAAATTAAAACAAAATATATATAGGATTAGTCACCCTGGCCTGTTTTCCCGTTGTCTGATTTAATTAATACTGTATAATATGAACGGCGTTCAGCACCTAACGTTTTCCAGTAAATATATACATATTTTCTTTTAGTATTACTCCACAGTATATATTAAATACGAAAAGGAAATAGGTACCAACTGACAGGACAGCAAAGCGCATTTTTGTTATACGTAGTTTATTTTAAATGAAACTTGCGGAATTGCGCTGTTTCGCCGTGTGCACATATACACTGTAGTTTGAACGTTTCAGTTTTAATAAGTCATGCCACAGAAAAAAATAAGTGCTAAATTGTTATATTTTACGCCAGGGGTCGGCAACCTTTTTAATGTCAAGGGCCAAAAAATAAATATACTTTTTTTACGGGCCACAGTTTGGATGAATCTTATTTTATTTTAAACAAAAGCATATAGTTTTATCAAATTTAGTTTATTTGAGTTCATTTGACTGTTAGGTACATTAATTTAACAAGAAATTTACAAGCAAACAATGATTCAATACACAGTTCCAGTCCATACCATCTTAGTTCGGGATTTTTACACAAATTATAAATTTTACTCGCAGGTCACATAAAATTGCTCTATGAGGGGCATATGATGTGCTGTCAACCCTCGTTTTAAGTAATAAGTATGTATAGATATATAGTTAAAAAGCACAATCGTTAGTGCCATGACTTGATAAAACAATGGCTTTTCGATACTTCAAACGTATTATTGAACTAAAATGAAATAATAATTATATTACAATAAAATATTGAATTTATTTGTATAAGAGTTAAAACCTATATTTTGTACATGTAGGTACTATATATGGAAAGATTAATTTAATATTTCGAAGTAAATACTCGTATTCGAAATAAATTAACTAGCATCTTACGTTTAATTAATCATAATATATTACATATGATGAGAAATAACTATCATATAATATGTACATTAAAAAGCTATAACTGTTTTTATATTTTTATATGCAATACAAAATGTCGTGACGCAATCGACAGAAATCCTATCAGCTGTTCGTAACTAATGATAATTATTATAGCTGCAAGTTGATACATTATCTTTGATGAATTTTCAAACACTCCGGTCGCATTAACGTTAAATAGCTCTTCCGAACATATTCAGAGAGAAGAATTGAATAGAAAAACCATTACGACACCGGGCTGCGTCCTCCATTTTTGATTTTTTTTTCGGCACAGCAGATCGAGTTTTTTATATGCACCTGCTATTTATTACCTTTAATTTTACAACAAAATTACTAATGTTAAAATGTCGACTTTTATTATATTCCATTTAAGGCTATGTATTTTAATTTATAATATTTATTTAGCATATATATATACTATTTTTTGTATTTTATATTATCAAAGCAAAATATTAATAATTGAGTGCACGAAAACGATTGTCAATAATGATTAACATATTATAGTAATAGACGATATTGAATACTAGTGGCACAAATTACGGTGACGCACTGACGTCATTTGAATTATAAATGTTGGCAAATACATCAATTTAAATTTGTTCACCAGTAGATAATTCTTTATACTTGTTAAAAAATATTTAATATAACCATAAAGTTAAATATTCTATTGGCGATAAAAAATGACTTATAATTTATAAATCAAATAATTACACTCATGTGTTTAAATAAGAAATGTAATGACAACATGATTTTCGAGTTAGATTTTGTATTATATAATCTATAAATAATGATATGATTGAATAGCATTAATAATTTTTAATCTTATAAAATAAAGTATAAAATGGATCTTTGAAAAATCAAAAAAATCTACCCGAATTTTCTTTTTTTTAATAATTTTTTAGTTTCTTTTTTTTACTTTATTTTTAAACTATAGTTATTGAATAATTGTATAAGATTTAAATGAATCTATTAAAAAAGTGAGTGAGAAGGTTACTGCTCTTCTGTTCAGTAGGTAATTGTGCAGTAATCTGTCAAATTAAGAGTGATGTCATTGATAGGGTCACTGTTCAATTTTAATACAATGATATATCTATCATCATGATATACGAAAAACGACTCTGAGCGGAGACAGTCTGTCAGTCTATGATATTTTATTTATGCTATTATTAGTCATTTATTTTTCTACTAGTAATACGTAAGGCTGAATTAATTTAAGATATATTTTTAAGGATAAGACAGGTACCCTTTCGAGGTATAAGTACTGTTGTACAATTATTTCGCATAAAATTTAACTTATAAAAAAGCATTCGTGTTATTACAAAATAGAAAATTTTTTTTCTATAAAGTAGTTTATTGATTTTGAAAAAGTGATAAATGTTGAAAGTGAAAACTGAAATACATTTTTTTAAACTGTTAACTTTCAATAAACTTTATGGATATTTGAAAAAAATATTGAAAGTTCTGGTTACAGTTTATTCAAATAAAATAATTATATTATTTAAAAATATAAATTGAAGGGAATACAATATTTTACTATATATCCTGCAGAATTTAATTCAATTTTCTTTTACTGTCATAATTTTTAATAATTCTTCTCTTTAGGAAAAATTTAAAATTTATATTGATTTTTTTCCCTAGATTCTACGAGTACACAGTATAATTTTATTTTAAATCTAAGGTTTATAGTTTTTCTAAAAATATTATTTTAAATATTCATTCGTGTAATGCACAAATATACTCAACCATGGTATTACATCAGAATTACTTCATATTTAGGTATGGAATTACATAGTATCTCTTTTTTTTTAATTTAAATTTACGTTCATGTTTATATCTAGTATTTCATTTTATGGTTCTATATTTTCAACAAACTACTTAGAAGTAATTTTTTCCCACTTTTTTTGAATTTCATTACAGTGTATAGAATAAAATAGTTGAAAGTAATTTAAAATAATGTGGAATTTATTACAAACTACCCAGCTCCTGCTCAGTTTTCACAGCAGAGTTATTTACCATACTAAAACCGCTCGAAATAATTTGCTTAACCAATTACCACCCACATAACACTATTATATTCACTGACTACCTCAGCGCTATCAACAATATAAAAAACATATATAACCTATCAGGCATTTGTCTACACATTCAGAACAAAGTCTACAAGCTATAATACCACAATAACTTCAAAATCATACTCTTTTGAATTCCCGAACACTTTAATATAGAAAAGAACGAACTCGCTGATCTCGCAGCTAAAACTGCAATCACCTCTCCACTATCATCGTCTACACAAATTATTTCATCCAGGGACATACAAACGCTTATAACAAATAAATGTCAACTAAGATGGTACCTCAATTAAGAATGGACATCTTACTATACCAAATTAAATTATATCAAACATAACACCGTCAATTGGACATTTCCTATCGAAATTCAGAGAAAATTCAAAGTCATATTAACTAAACTCAAAGTCGGATACACGCAAATCTCCCCCATCTTCCTAGTGGCCAATGAAGAACCTCAAATGTGCATATCCTGTGGTGTCCAAGTCGCTATCAGCCACATCTTCACTGAATGCCAAATATACCACAATATCCGAACAACCTGCTCGAATCACTAGCCGAAATACTAAACAATTATTCTCAATCCATAGCCAACATCATCCAATTCATCACAGCCGCCCAATCTTCAAACCAAAATGTAGTTAACACTTAGATTTAGTATACAATATATGTAATTTACTTTATTTTTCTCTGTAAGCCCAATGGCCAATGTTGCCAAGGTGGTATAAAAAAAAATAAAATAAAAATAGTTGAAGTTTTGTATTAAATTATAATTTATGAATATCATTTTATTATATTAATAAAACTTCACTCGTAAAAAGAATTAATATATTTATATAATTTTAATTTAACTGTTAACTAAAAAATAAAATTGTTAATAGTAACAGCGGATATGACTGTAATAGTGTAATATGAGTTATTAATACAATTTCTAAAAAAAAAAATTGGTAATGATATACTGTTTTTAGTAAAAGTGATTTTTGATAAGGTTGCACAATTTGTGTAATATATTTTGTCGATCAGTAGTTAACGCTATCACCATTTTAGAAACAATCAATAAAACCGAAATATAACATCAAAGTAGCTAAATTGCCTATACACTTCGCCGTGTTAGAAATATTATGCAATAAATTACATATTTTTTTATAAATGCGTACTTATTTTTTTATATTATAGTTTTAATTGCATTACAACATAATAATTATATATAATTTATATCTACGTCATTTTTTTGTGTAGTATTTCATTTTTATTGTTATGTTTACATAATATTTTTTCAAACTATTTCTTCAAATCTCTGTAGTTACTTATTATAGTAGTTACATATTGATATTTATTTAATGTAATTTTGACATAATTAATTAATTGAATATAATGAAGAATAAAAACTGATATTCATAGATATTAGTTAAATATTATGCTCTTTAATACATTATGTTACAAATTAAGACATTGTAGTAACCTTAGTATAACTAATTAGATAAATAAAAAAGATTTCTAATTATTACTGCACGATTGATATGGTTTTATATTGCTATTACTTATTGGTTCTATTTTAAACACCATTAGTACATTATCGCAACTATCAGTTCATTGTAAAAAATGTACTATATTTCTGTCATCCCACACTTAAGAAGACGTATGGTTTTTTTTTAAGTATAATGGGTACATAAATAAAATACATTTATGCCTTTTATATCTTATCTGAAAGTGTATTATGTATGTTCGTGTGTGGCTTAATATTATCTTTATCATACAGTATGTACATATATATACAATATTTTTTATGTTAATATAATAGTACTTTAAAACGCGATAAATAGATTATACTATGTTTGGTCCAAAGCTTTATTTTAGTTATTTATAAGCTCTATTTTATCCAGATTTGAAAATAAACTATCATTATTTAGTCTACAGATTATTTATAATGATATATCTTATATCATACATTTTGATAATTTATTTGCATAGAAAATAGTTTTCTAAACTATTAAACACATCTGTATTTACATTTTAGTATTTAAACTAGTGTGCATTAAATAAATTTCATACGTCGTAAATACAAAATTGTTATTCGATATAGAAATTAAAAGTTCAATTGTTGACTAAATTAGATATTTAAAAAAAGATTAACGATTTAATTTAATTAGTTGTAATTTAAAAATATTATTTCGTGGGTACTTGAAACTTTTAAAGTATATTATTTTATTTAATACACAACAAAAATTTTAAATTCAATGTTTTGGGTAAAAGTTAATTTAACGTACTATATTATTAATAGTAAAATTAAATATTTTAATAGCAATAATATCATAAAATACACTTAGTTATGTAGGCCGATAGACCGTCTTTGCTCAGAATCGTTTTTCGTATATAATAATTGTATATTATTGATTTAATATTTAACACATTAATTAGAGTTACTAATCCATAACGATAGATAAATGTACAGCAAAGTGGTACACATATGCCATTTTTTTTTTAATATTCGGTTCTCATTCTTAGTGCAAGCAAACATATTAATGTGTTAGTATTTTGGATTTAAAAGTGACACACTTTGTATTGATGGACATTTTTTTACATTTTTAGAATAACGATTTTGTTAAAAATACGTAATTGCCAATTAGTTTTAATTTTTTTAAAAATTGCATTTTTCCTTTTTTGTAATTTCTATGAAAAACATGGTTGTATTTGAAAAATGATTATAATCTATATATTTATTTACATAGATATACATAAATATTATATTATTGTACATAGATAGGTAGATCAATATTTAGAGATAAAAACTGTATAGATTTACAGACACATGTAAAGGCGTCACATAAAATGATTATTTGGTAGCAGACTTGACATTAAAAATGTGTTTCATATTATAATAAACAAAAACTACATAATTCAAATAAATCTTTTTATAAATTTTTTTTTATTACGCAATCTGTTAAAAATAACAATAAAAATAAAATATAGACGAATATGATATTTAAAATTAAGAAATATAATATATATTTCCCAGAATGAAGAATTTGCTTAATTTCCCATTAAAGTAACTTCCATATGAATTTAGCAACAATTATTAATTAAAAACTAGTAGGTAATATAAAAAAAGAGTGGCTATTTATACAATTTTATTATTATTTAATATATAATAATGGGAATTATTAAGCAAGCATGTTACAATGCCTTCGCCTTTTTTGGCCTTTTTGAGGATTACCGGGTATATTTGCTGATGTAAGTTGTTTAATTAGAGTATTTATATGATTTCGGTGTTTAATTAGAAGCGTTTGTAATAGGTTTTTGCTCCATCATGGACTAGAGAGATGACATTATGTATAGAGTGATTATGAAATCATACAACAAAGAGAAGTAAGTAGAGTTGTTGGTCTGATATGAAAATATTAAAAAAAAGTGAAATAGTATTTTGTTATGTTCACTATTCAAAAACCCAATTGTAAATCAGATATATCTATTTTCTTTTTTTTAATGATATAAAACTTTACGTTGAAAATTAAATCAACGTTTTTAATAGCTTATAATAGATGTCAATTTTAAATACAATCATAATAAGAAAATTATGTATTGGTTTTTTAATAAAATGATTTGTCAAACGAGTTACAACCGGAATATAGGATACAAAATCCGGATTTGAAGTTAAAGTGTTTTAATATTATTTAAAAATTAATATTTCAAATAAACTATAAACAAAACTAAACAATAAAAAAATTATTGATTTTTTTTAGTTTTTATATTGTCACAAAATAAAATAGTAGACTTTGAGGATAATGAATAAAATACTTAAAAAGTATTCGGTAAAAATAATAGTTATAAGAAAATATCGTCAAAATTCCAAGGTTGTCGGAAAAGTTACAGTCGTAAAAGAAAAAAACAAAAATAAAAATGAAAAAAACTCATTATCTGCTAAAGAAACGTTATAATATATATTCGTACAAAAAGCTTTGCCAAAACTTTTCAAACTGATCTATGCGTAAGAATACAAATTGCTCGGTCACAATAAAGGAAAACTTTATTCGTATACATAATTAAAAATAAACATACATATATTAAGTATATATTATACTGTAGAACGATGTATTTCAAAAGTTAACGTTTTTCTTATAAAATTATTCACACCATTTAACCAAGAATCCGGATTATCGAAGAAAATGTATATGTATATGCATAAAATATACTTATTTTCTCGCGTATATGATAATAATATAATAAATGGTCTGAAACTTTTAATGTGCTATTGTAAAAAGTTTATCCTACTACACAAATTATGCGAGTTTGGGTAATTTCTCTAACGGTTTACAATACTATAATATAGCCCACAACGTTGCTTAGGTATACATATTATGTAGTGGCGAGGAAGTTTTTCCAAAGAGGGTGGTATAATCGTTCGCAACGAATCGGTAAAAATCATGATATCGTATTGTTATTCACTTCGGCGTTTTCTTTTTTTTTCGTTTTTATTTTGTGAAAGCAACCAAACAGCGTAGTATTGTTATTAATATATAACAAAAAAACAAGATCGCCCGGTGTATTGTTTCCTCTTGATAACCGGAACTGCATGCGTTCGCAAAAGATAATGCCCGTTTCGTTGTCAGACGTATGAGTATTTTAAGTTTAATTTCGCGGTACCCGAACCAATTGTTCGTTCGGTTAGAACCGTTTTTAAAGCTTTTCAGTCAAACGGAAATGACAGTAAATGTTTTGTATTTCAATGCATTTGTAGTTCTTTATTATATTAATTTCTTTCTTTTTTTTTTTTTTTGAGTCCGTATCTAAGGGATTCCTATTTAATGCAAAGGAGTTTATTTCTGATGTATTTTCAGTCAACCGATAATATTATTGAAAACGTTTTGTAGAGTATTTGAAATATTACTATCATAGAACTATGGAAAAGTTAAATTCTTAAAAAAATCATATTTTTAAATTATAATTCATTAAATGTTTTATAGTATTGTCTACGGACACAACATTGTTGTGACTCGGGAAATTATATTCCCGAATTTAAATTACTTGACTATTGAGTATTATGGTCATTGCAACACTAATTCTATAGAGATTAGTCTAATTGTGATAATTATAATTTGTCTGATAGTAATTAATAATAAAATTATAAAAACAATTAAGTCGAATCAATTAATGTTGAACATAATCTGTTAGATTAAAATAAATGGACAATATACATTTGTAATATAAATTTAATTAGGAGTTTCAAATGTTTACTAATTACAATGATATTGGCAATAGTAGGTATATAATAATTTACAATGATGTATTTTAAAGAGTAGATATTATTCAAAATATAATGCAATAACATATGTTAAGTTAGATATCGAACGAGACATCAGATATAGAGCGTTGAATATGAGGTGTAGATATTAGAAAACACTAAGAATCATTGATTAGTAGTTTATTTTTTTGTAGTTTTTATTACACCTGTAATAATATGCATAGTAGATTTTAGTTGTGTCAATTTTTGAGCAGTAAGTGCTATTTATCCAAATAGAATCTACGTATTTTGCGACTGAATATAATAAATCTAGTGCAGATATCCGAAGGGTTTCGGTTAAGGTACTCCAAGTCGAGCCAGTTAGTTTTTGAATAATGTTACTTCTTATCCTTATTTTTGTGGAGATATTTTGTATGCGAGTAAGTGTTCTATCAAAATTAAAGTTATAATAGGCTAGTATTTGATTTCTAAATCGGATAGTTGGATGGTATGCTAATGTGTTATTTTAGAAAAGAAACCTATAACTTAGAAACGTATTATTGTCTTTGTTTTAATTAAAGGTATTTTTATCAATTTTCTTTTACGTATTTTGCTTACCTAGTTTATTGTTTTGTTATAAGTTATAGTCTTATAGGTATAGGCGGATAGTGGAACATATTCCGCACTATTGAATGTTGTGAAAATTATCCATATCTCATGATTTTGTAAGTGTAAAAATAAAGATCCGTTTGGACGTTTGGTTAAATAAATAGGATGTCTATTAATGTCATAAATAGGCCAGAACATCAAGTGAATGCGACTAATACATTTCGTTACATAATAATATAATGTATAGTGTATAACCGTAGCATTTTACAAACAATGAAAATATCAATTAACGCACTTTACAAATTAATATGTTTGCCCTATTTGGAAACACAATCAACTGATACATCATAAAAAAACAGTTTGTTTGATACATTTATAAATTGAGCGCGTGGTACTCTGCTGCGAAATTTAAGGACATATTATACCTACTACGGATTTTTGCAGAAAGTATCACAAACAATATAAACGCAAAAACAAATATATGCAATCGAAATGATAATATATTGTTAATATTATATAGGTACGTTGCATTACACAGTGAAATTCGCGAGGTCAATAAAAATAAGACTATATTCGTGGGTTGGTATAACCGTACAGGTTCAGTTTTGCAGAAGTGTACACTGAAATAATATCTTACTATACAAAAACTGCACAAGAACCGAATTGATTAACATCATCGTTGGTACATGCAACAATGTCTATGCATCTATAATACGCGTTTGGCAGGTAAAAGTGTGTTGCTATGTTGTATAAACAATAACATTTATATTAATAATAATATTCTAATATAGGATGAGAATAGACCAATTGCCCAGGAAACGTAGCTGTGTAGTCGTTTATATTGTGTTAAGACTGCAGGTCACCACCACAAGTCACGACCCTGTATAATATTATATTATACTGCTCGTTATAATATTATTATGTGTAATGCGCGTAGACCTGGTAATAAATACGAGGCGACTGTGACGATGGGCAAGTTGAACGCGTGACACAAAAGAAAACGACATTGAAAAGAAGCTTTATAACGTGTGTGTGTGTGTGTGTGTGTGTGTGTGTGCTATGGTTATCCGGACAAAGAGAGAGTAGATCCCGTGCAGTATATCCATTGTATCCAAACCAGATGAAACTGTTGTATACGATAATAAGACTTTATTATCTTCCACCGTCGTCGCTGTCTAGTAAAAACGCGTGGCGTGAAGGGCGGGTAAGAGTGGAGTATATATTATATAAATATGTATAAGAAAAAAACAACATAGCTCTAAAGTTATTGTGCCCCGCTGATCAAGATGAATGATGATTGCTCCACGACCGACGGCGATTGCCAGTGCCCCCTCTCCTTTACCATCACCTCGATTATTTCCATTGCGATGTCTCGCGATCAGAGGCAGGCGAGAACTCAGCGTCGACCGTTTCATGCATTAAAGTCATCATTTCGTCGTCGTTGATGATTTACGTCTTGTTCTTTCGACGTACAAAAGCTGCACTTAAATATCTCATCGCCACTCGAGCCAGTTGTGTAATAAAATTCATTAATACTCCAATCAACGCGCATTTACTGTAGTCACGTACTTACGTTAAAAGTACAATTTCTATAAATTACTTAGATGAGCTGTCTAAGTTACTTAAGAAAACATATCTTTTTGTAAAACACAAAGCGATTTTCGGTTTTTTTTATTTATACAAGTTGGTATGGACAAATTTATAGGAAACGCTTATATATTTTATAAGCATGTGCAACTAATATAATAGTATTCGTCTCTTTTATGTTAATCATAATAAAATGCATGAAATATGCGCTCGTATTAATGTACTATGTTTGTACTAGATTTGTTGTCGCTTGTTGAGCGAAACAGAAATGAAAATATTATTCATATTGAGTAATGCATTACTATAAATTTAAATGCACAATTTAAGAAGTCGGGTTGTTACTAAAAGGTTTTAAAATAAACTCTAAGTTATAGAGTGCCAATATATACGTATATTATAGTAACTGCCGTTTTTGCTAAAATTACTTACTTTATACTATTATATATGATGTGTATTGTAATAATTTAGTGACTTGTTATAACTGTCCAGATTTGCTAACACAATACCTATTATATTATGTTAAAATTATATTGTGCACATACGAGTATCGTGCACTACCCCAATCTTGCGCGCCTGCACCCATATTCGTTATAGTTTGCACCTGCGCTCTGCAGCAACTTGTCAGACGAAGAAGCAAAAGACGAATCATAATACATCGAATGCCAACGAGTTCGGACAATCATTCGTCACGTGGACAATGCATGACAATATATTTACACATTACAACGATGCCGCTGCCGAAATCCATTTATTATATACTACTTACACAATATTATTGTTATTAGTCCCACGGCCAACGACTATGTGATAAAATCGAAAAAAATCTTCCCGCTGTTATGGTATGAATGGCGATAAGCATAATAATGATAGGCATTCAAAGCGTTTACCGGAATCGATGATGACCATATTGTGTGTTTAGAAAACGGGTATGATGACGTATATAGAAACATCATACCAAATTCGGCACAGTGTGACGTAAAGAATTGTTGAGTTCAATTCAAAACAAAATGTGTATGATATTGATATAGACATCTGCATATTAACATACAGACTAAAAAGCCTAAAACCGTTTACTGAGATTAACGAACATAAACACAATGGTATATCAGCTAGTATTTACCATATTTTGTCGAACCCGTTTTTTTTTTTTTGTTGTTGTTGTTGTTGGACTTCATTATTGTGTAGTACTGTAGTGCATTGTCTAGCCATCTAAGATCAAAAATCAGTTAACAATAAACCAAATCAAGTATTTTCTTTATATCACAATGATAGTAAGTACGTAATTTATCACTTTATGTATGTATGTTACTTTATTTATATATGTTTTTCCTCGTTGCGCATACAATATTATGATGTGTATACTCATGATTTATATTTTTTGTATTTTGCTTTGTAACGTCATAAAATAAATTATTAACTTTTATTGATCAATTGGAAACTTACACAAAACATTTGTAATATACGCCATATAAAATGTACATTATATCGTTATGTAGGTGTTTTAATTTATATAACGTGCGATTGAAATATTATGAAATTCCGTATAATGTTTGTATTTTGTATAGGTCGGCGGGCGTAATCAATATTACTACATACTTTAAATCAGATACGACGTCCAAAGTCGAATGAACAATTCATTTAAATCAAAAACGCTCTACCTACCTACCCTTCGGTGGAAATTCAGTTGTGTCATCCGTTCCGTATACCTTTAGCAATTAGCTAATAAAAATATGATCCACTTGCGGGCAACAGCATGGCTAGCCAAAACTATGTATAACAAAATAATGTCTTCTTTTGGATTCGTATTTGTCTCGACTCACCACCACTACTGTCACCACACAAAATCCGTTTCTCTGTCTAAGCGTCCACTACGTAGATATAGACATGGTAATTTTTCGTTATGGCGTTCGTCTGCGAAATTGATTTTCTTTTAAAACAGTAATTATTATAATTAAAAACCGGAAACGGGACAACAACCTCTGGCGACGGCGAACATACTGTAGTAGGAATATAATATCAACAACACACAACAATATAACAACATAAACATACTGATAAATAGGTATCAGTTTGTAACCATTGTAGTGTTTTTAGCGGAAACGGCGGTGTCCGGTAAATTCTGTTAAAACACATAATCTTGTATATTTTTTTTAGGTATCCAATTGCATTGCACGTATCGTCAGTATTCAACGGTAGAAATTTGTTTTTGAAAAATAATATGTTTTGTTCATTTATGAGTCACATATAAATACATACATACAATACATACATAAATGTGTTATTTTAATCTTGAAAGATAGAAACTCTCGATAAGAAGGTTATTCAGACGGCAACTCTCCTAATTTGTTTAATTAGTCGTAGATTTATTACAATATTGTTTTACTCGTGTTTTCGACTATTTTTACCGAAACTATCAAATTTATTAGCCCCAGTAATGGCTTATCGTTGACAAAGAATTATAGAAAGAGTACACAAAAAATATGTGCACATAGGTGTAGATGATAATGGAAAAAAAAACATAAATTGGAGTTAAATAAAAGTTACCTGTTAGTGACACTTGGGTATGGTATTTAATTTTTACCTTAAACAATTGTTATTATTTCTTATTTTACGGTAGCTAGTATATACATATAAATAAATATATTTAATTATAACTAATGAAGTTTATTTTTTGGATTTTGTACAGAACGATTGTTTTAGCAAGTTTAACTTATCATTGTAATGTAACAATAAACCATTGCCAAAATAAAAAAAAAATAACTATTTAAATAAATAACTTAACATCGGTCAGCAATATAAAACAAAATTTAAGTGCTTATTTAAAAATATTTGAAATACGTTTTGAAAGAATTTTTACTTATATTTAAATAAATTTTTATTCAAGTTATGGTATGTATTTATATATATATATATAAAATACTTTTAAGAAGTCATTTAAGCAAATTTGATACTGTTTAAGTGTTTACAAATAATCATTGATTTGTATATGTATATATATTTATATACAAATAATATTATGTGAGCGCGTATAGATTTATCGTAAATTGTAAGTATTTGCCATATACAATGTACAAAATAATTTGGTTAAAACGTTCATAAATTATAATATAATCTAAAAAATACTTATAGGCGAGTTGTAGTTTTAAAGTTTTTCAAGTATTTTGTATAAAAAAATATAGCATTAAAAATATATGCTCGGGAATATTTATTTATTTTATTTTTTAGTTGATTGTTAAATATTTTATATTTTTACTATAGATATTATGTTCAATATTTAAATTATTTTATAACTATTTAGTTTATTTAAATCCATTTCATTGTTAGCTGTTATGAATAACGTTTATATTTAAAGCGGTGTTATAATGTGTATATATTTTGTTAGCATATTTCATCACTACTCTTTTTCTCCGACAGCTTATACATTTTTACAAATTTCTTAAATTAAGTTATGCAAACTGTTGATTTTTTACAATAATTACAATGGTTTGTCTGCATAAACACGTGTCAAATATAGTATTATATATTACCATGAAACTAACTTGGTGTAATAATAAACGACACTTAAAGGGCATTACAGTGAAATTGTATATAAATACTTGTGCGAAATAGCAATATTTCCTGGAGCAGATTTCGTGCGGGAACAATTTTGTGTAACGACCTTCATACAGGCAACAAAAGGTTTAATCTGTACACAAAACCACACGTATGTTATTAATTTTGGGTTGGGTGAAAATAAAAAAAATGTATTAATGTACAATATTACTGGGCAATAAATTTAGGCCGAAATACGGAATACAACGCAATAAAACGATCGTAAAGATGACTACGACGGCCAGAACAACGCACTGATTGCCTCGGGATATTTTCTATCTCCCGACTTGGAAACCGGTTTTTTTTTATTACTTTTATTTCATTTTTTTTTTCTTTGCAACCAGCTACCACTGTTACACCAGTAAATCCTTCGACCGATAGCCGTAGGGGGTCACTCGCAATATGTATAGAATATATAATTGTATTTATTATGTTTTTTTTTTTTTTTAATTAATAACTAGTCACAATTTCTTATTCTTTTTTCACCCAAAGTTAATTACAATAACTCTTTCATACTGCTGATACCATCGCTACCGGTTTATTATAAGGATTAAAAAATAAAGACGATAACCGAAAGAAAATAACGTGTAACGACTAACAACTAACGTATAGGTACTGTATAAATCGTATTGGTGATAATAATAATATTAATAATAATAACAATAATAAAAATTATAATAATGTTAAAATAATTTGTTTTGTAAATCCAAGTTACAATGATTACCTATACTATAGCTATAATAAGATATGAAGTCAATGCAAAACGTATCATACTATGATGGGCATATTATAACTAATAGATTATACCAGATATAAATTAATGTTAATTTAATTAAACATGACAATTAGACTTTAGAGTGATTTATTAAAATTGATATTACATAAATTATAAGATCAGACTGATCAGTGTTTAGTAATTCATTATGTATAACACAAAATTAATATGAAATAATAATTCGGTGCATTTTATCGATTGAATTTGAGTGATACAAGACATCAGCAATACTATGTATTATATAATATTAGTATATAGGTATTTTCACTTCATTAAGACTAACAAAGTGGCGTACGCCGTACAATAATAATTAATATTTACGGAGGTTCAATAAATATATAGTATTTTAGTGTACATTGTATATTATAATTTATAATACAAGTATAAAACATAGGCAAGTTTATAAAAATGAAATAAAATAAAATAAGATGCAATGTTACATCTTATATAACACCTCGCCAAACGTCAATACGATCAAATATCCGATGAAAAAAAATAGCTTACAAGGGACGTTAATGAGTAACTAACCATGGTTCCTCCTATCATTTTTCACGGGCTTCAGACGAAACATCTGTTGCGAACTTGCGAATCGCTATGTATATGGGTCGTCTTGGAACGATAATTTCCCCCAAATAGATATATTATATTATTCACACAATAACACAGTTAAAATAATAGCTAGTATTTGAAGTCTGAAATATTTAACGTGAAACATTGAAGATATTAATGCACTGAGTGCTCTGGTCAATATATTAGTGATAATACTATATTACGGTCTTGTTTTCGACTATTTATAGCGAAACTCTGTTTTTTTTCCAGTAGTAGTTTAAACATTGATTTAAATGGTAATGAAGAGATAAATGAAATTATGGAAATGATAAAAAAATTAATTACGTTTATTGGTTTTTGTTTTATAAATCAATAAAATAATTATATAATTATATTAAATTAATGACTTAATTCTTAATAGACTATAGGTAAATATACTAAACTAAATAATATTTAATATTTCTATTAAAAACAAAGCTATGTACATGCCTAAATATCATATATTCATATGCATTAAAATTTAATAGTGTATAAATATATATTGTTATATTAATTTATACATTCTGTACTTTGGTATCATATTCACGATATTGTATCATTTTAATATTTTTGTATGTTTTTTTGTCAATAAAAAAAAAAATTTAAATACCTTTATACACGAAGAAAAACAATAACTAATGGAATGACAAATGGAAGTAAAAATAAATAAAAACAAATTTCATTAAAATATTGAAATATTTCATGACATTTTTAAACAATAATAATAGCGGACGACTGACGAATAAATTATTGCGATGGTCATTTCACAACCCGATAACCGTAATCAATTCGAAGTCATTATATTTTATTTTAACGGCTGTGTAAAATATACGAACTCGAGTCTGATGAAGCAGCCTCGGATATTGGACCGACCATATATTACCTCCTGCTGACGTTTGACATTTAGGCATGTCAAGTCTACTGCGTTATTATTATAATAGCTTAGAAGTACCTCGTGCACAATAATAATGATGTCTTTCGGTGGGCGTATTTTTGGGTTTTTCGAGGTCAATACGAAAGAAAACCGAAATAAACTTTTATTCGCCTATATATTATTAACGCAATTACATAATATTATTATTACTATTATTTACCCATTATACGATACTCAATGCATAATATACAATAACACCGTTCCAGAAAAGTGTTACAATTTGATTCGTTTATTCTATAATATGTTAACCATTACAATTATTAATACTAGATTATTATTATTATATTTTGTGCTTTTGCCATCTTATAATACTATTATATATTCTAAACGGGCATGCACGTGATGTGGTGTGTGTGTATAAAACCGGTTGTCATCACGTGATGCCGGTAACTCATGCTGGCTCGAAAACAAAGAGACGTCTATGGGCTCCATGTGCACGCGCGTACACTTGCGTCTTCTCCTGCTCCTCCGTTGTACGTAAAATAAATACGAACACAATATAATATTATTATACCGTGTAGTGCAGACATGGCTATGGTTCTTTACGATCCAGAACGGTTTGGACTGGAAAATGGCTAAGTTATGTTCGAAACCACTTTGAAAGGTTATCGACGAAGTCGGTTTTTTTTTATTTATATTGTACACTTAAATCCATCTATGTGTGTGTGCACCATGTATTTTCACCCTCTCATATTTTTGGTCCTGTCATACGACGCCTATTGATTGGAATCTCGAGTTCCACTTTTTTTATTTATTTTATTATTTTTTTTTTTTTTTTTTTTTTATAATTATTTTGATTTCTTTTTTGGCTTTCGGAGATACAAATGTGTTCTTACATTAACGTACCTACAGAATAATAGTTATCGTCAAGATAGAAACGAGTACTTACCTAATATAATATTATGATTACTGTCCTTGGAACGTTGTCCACAGTTTAATCGTTTATTATTTATTAGATTTTTTTTTTACTTCACATATTTTAGTGTGGTTAAAAACTTAAAACTATAATTTATTATTTGTACACGAATTTATTTCAATATTTAAAATTTAATACGTCTGATAAACACACAATTAAATAGCTTAAAGAATGTAGGTTCTTATACCTAACAATTTATAATGACATTTATAAATATTAAACCGTAGTACCTTACTTACTCGGATACATTACTTTACACAGTATGCTAAATACTATTTTATAATATATAAAAATCAGTTTACAATTATTTACATAATTAAAATTAGAGTTAAAATTTGTACATCAAACAAGTTAAGAGAATCATCGATTGTTGATATTATTTCAGTTATATTTACATGGTATTAATATAATAATATTTTTTAAAATATAATTAAAATCATTATTTTTTTTTATGTAAATGGAAGGTCTCAATGACTAAATGTCTTACTATAATAACCTATATGACTATATCAAATATAATATGTTGTTTAAAAAATATTATTATTGTGATACATGTATAAACAGTAGGTATAAAATTTCAAATAATAACATTATATTTATATTGCACGAGTTAATGAAATTTGTTACTCTGTATTGAAGGTTATAATATAACTATACATTTTGTATATCTTTAGAAAAACGAAATAACTTGAGATTCAGTAGTCGTATCTATAGTAGGTTTAGACTGTACCTTGTCATTAAGTACCAGGTTGAGTACCAGTTGTGTTAAATTTGAATTCAGCTATAAACCATTGTTACGAAAAACGATTTTGAATTGAGACCACCTGTCACCACTAATTCTAAGGATATTTTAGTATTCAACAATATAAATAATATTTATTTTTTTAATAGTCGTGTACTAACAGTACGTAGAATTAATTTTTGTCATAGTAGCGGATATATTATTACCTATATTATTATAAAATTAAATTATAAAATATTGTAATTAACTTGTAAGTCACTACCGACTTACTCAAAAATTGATGATAATGGAAGTACTTGTGTAATTTATAGGTGTCATAAGTATTACTAGTATGATTCAATAAGTTCCTACGATTAATATTTTTTGAATTACGACAATTAATTAAAGGAAAATTTTTATCGTTGAACAACTCGTATTCATTAATTTAATAATAATATTTTTGATATTAGGTGTAAATAATTTATTTGACAAAAATTTAAATTCCAAGAAATATCTATACAACTTTAATGATTTGTATTTCGATTGTTTATTATTTAAAAATTAGCATTAAATATTAATTTTTAAAATTAAACTTTTATCTGTATTCAAATATCAAGTTATTCTATATTTTATCAAGTACATAAACCTACTTAAACTTATTATTATAACTTTAGTTTCAATAATATTGTGTTAAGTATATATTTTTGTCATAAATAATGTACCTGCACGGTTATATACTGTACTGTAAAATAATATTTTGTGTAATACGACTAATAAACATTGTTGAAATATAAGATGTCTATATTTCGTGTATCTGTATTTTGTACAAATAAAAACAGATAAAACGATAATATTTAGTATACCTATAATGTTAAATTTGTAATGTATTGAATTAAAAATTTATAATTTAATTGAGATTAGTTTTAAATAAGTTACTATGTAATTTTATAAGCAAACTAGATATAGTAAGGTTTCCGTACAAATAATATATTCCAATTGTTTTTACTTGCAAGAAAATGTTTTTAACCTGTGGAGTATCCAAGTATATCTTTAATGATTTTCAATTTACAAATTATTCTATATACAATATGGTACAATAGGTATTTATTTTTATTTTGCATAGGATTTTATGTGTTCAGAATAATGTATTATCCGACATTCAATAAACTGGTACAAACATTCTCATTTCTCGTGGTATAATGATGGCAGACGTGCTCTTAATAAATATTACAATTATTTAGATTTAAACAGATCTAAATTTATTTAATAATAATTTAGATAATTTAGACTTTATGCTTAGTGAATAGCAATATATCAAGTTTAACTACAAAAACAAAGAGTAGGTGTATAACATTTTTCGACGGACATTGTTTAAAATTTTAATTTTTGAATTTTACAGAATATTAAGTAGGTACTAAATTTTTTTATATATGATTTAATGAATAAATTATTATTATTATTTAATATAAATATAATATTTATACAATATTACAATATAATACCATAGCTGAAATATAAGATTCTATGTTCTAGAATTGGCTTAAATAAAAAAAATAAACAGTTATTTGCGCCAAATTGTACTTAAAACTCGTCCAAATTAACACAAAGTAATGAAATGACATATTAATTGTTTATTCAGCAATGACACTGGTTATTTTTGGGTTTAAGGTTGATTGTATACGTATGCATTTTATACTGTCATCTGTCTGTGGATTAAGCTGCTCATAATATATTTGTCGTTATATAAGTATTTGCATTGTTCTGTTATAATTAGTGAAACGAAGAATAATTATATCTATAACGGTTAAAGCTTATTACTTTTATAGTTGACATAATATTATTTATGTTTATTGGCCACTTATCATATTCGTGAAAAATTAACTTTCCTATAAAATAAATGTATTTGTTAGGGTTATTAAAGTAACGCTATTATTGTAAATTTGATTAGATCAATATCTCATTCATAATATTTATGTCACATCAACGTAATCTATCATTTTGGGAAAAGAACATCCAGCTCACAAAAGTGATCAGATTAGTTCCTGTATCAGGTTACTGAACACACATGTCCATTTAATTCATTATCTAGGTACATAAAATGTATTTGCATTTTATATGGAATTTTTTGTATGAAATGGATACCTTCTAAAAATATTCATAACTCATAATTATTAAATATTTTTATTATTTGTATCATATTTATAGAAAAATGTCCCATGACCACGTAGTATTGTTTTTAATAGGTACCTATTGACTAGTTTGAAATCTAATAATTCGATAATTAAATTGTATACCTACATTTAATGGTTTTAATAAGTTATTGAACATGTCTACAGTCTTATTTTTGTTATATAATTTATATATATATATATGGCAATGAAGTTTATACATACAATATACACATTTAATACTACCACATTAGCCTTTAAACAAATGCACCGCTTAGTGTGACATTAACATGGCAAATTCTTTGCGCTTTAGATATCTTTAAAATGTAAAAGATGTTTAATGTAAAATCGATCAAATGTGTGATATCACAGTGTTATATTGGCGATATAATATCTCATATTTTTAACGTATCGATGGATTTATTAGGTTAACAATTATCTGTGTATTTTTTTTATTAATTAATTTAATTTTTGTCTGTTATCAGTCATTGACATTTGGACTTTGATACAGTACATTTTTTAAGTATTGACAACATCTAATAATCAAACGTATAACATTTTATCCTCAAACAGTTTTAGTTGTTATGTAGTAGGTAGGTAATTCAAAAAATAATAATTGTAGGGATTTGAAACTTTTTGACATTATGTATAAAATAATAGTCTATGCACAGAAAAATTCTCAAAATATTTAAACTAATGTTAGTTATTTATACCATAATCTATTCACATTGTACCACGGTAGGTACTATTTTTTTTTATTGGTATTTGGTATTGATAAACAATAATGTAAAATAGATGATAAATATATTAATTAATAATAAAATATAATATCTGATGTTTTGAAAATAAGTTCAATATATGCTATACTCATAATAGAAAATTAAAGCACTACCAGTAATTTAAGTAAATTATAAATTATTCTTAGAAATATAAAACATAATACTTCGTCAAAGTTGTTTTTTGTATGTAATGATATATCATTGAATTAAAATGAAAAATGAAAATAAAATAATCAATGTCACAAAAAAAAAAAATATGAATAAAAATTCCCTAATCACAGTCTTAATAAAAACGAATAAGTATATTTAAAAGTTCACTGTACTAATTAATTTAACAAATAACCACTTACATTCTATAGTTTTTAATTTTAATTTAATTCTTAATTAAAGTTCGTGTTCGAGTAGGTCTTTTTTTACTTGTTATCGAAGTATCGAGATTTTTCTCAAAACTAATTTTTGATCCTACTCCATGTTAAGTGTTAACTTATTATGTGAAACAAATCTCTAATTCAAATTATAATTGATGCAATATAATACTATAAACTTGACTATAAAAAATATAATCAACACATTTACATAAAAAGCAAAAATATGAATATCATTCTTATAAATTAATATTTTTTTGTACCTACATAAGTTATACCATATGTCCCTAGTAATAAGTAATAACTACTATTTAAATGGTCCGATTTGTCGCTTTTTACGTTTGGGTAATGAAATTCATGATTTTGATTTTTTTTTTTTTTGATCTTATGATAATTGTGATACTTAATGTACAAATTACATATGTTTATTGTTTATCTATTTTTAGCTTAATAAGTATTTAATTAGTTACTTTATGATGTTTAATAGTTCTATAATATGCTCTTATCCTTTGGGGCGTAATTTCATAAAATAAGTCCTAGTCTTGTTAAATGAAAAGTTTTTATGAGTATCATTAATGTGCGGGAAAAATCATTAAATTTATATACGGATAATTATTTAGTATATACATTTCATGAAAAGTTGTAAACAAATAATATATTTTAAATTGTAACCTCGTTGAAAGTATAAGTTTATTTGTAACTGTTTGATGCTGACCGATAATCAAGTATAACAACAAACTTGATTATCAGTTTATTAAGTCCCAAAGTTCTCAAATATAATTTAAGGAATGCGATGGTAGTAGATTGTAATACAAAGCGATGAAATGGTTAATACGTCCAACTAAAGTTTATATTATACGTTATCTTCAATTAATATATATTATATAATTCACAATTTAGGTACCTCAACAGCATGTATACCGTATTTACAGAAGTGTACATATAATTAGTGTTAGATTTTATAACGTCTGCGCTTTTGAATTAGTTGTATAAATTTTGAATGATTAAAGTAATAACATAAAGTTCCCGTTGTTTAATGATATATATATATAAATGCAACACTAGTGCATCTAGGCCAAACGTTTACGACGGCTTATATATTTTATATCAAACATGTTTGGTACCTCTATTATGTTACAATGAAAAAATAAAAAAATAGTCTATTTGAATATTGTATACATTAATGTGTTTATTGGATATTCATCGACAATAAAATGTAAGATAAAGAAAATATGTGTCCGTGGTTGTAATTTAGCAATATAATATTATGTTATTGTGAAAATTGTATAGATACCTACTATAGATACAGAACGTAAAAATAGGTCAAGTCAGTATAAAATATTATAATACGTTCCAGCGAAAATGAAAATGTTTAATCTAAATTTGAAGCGATAATATATTTTTAGAAAAAAACTGTGTATTTTTTCATTGGTCGATGTAGATCTCTATTTTAATATAATATTCTGTAGCATGTTCAAAACAGTCACGTAATTGTGGGGAGAAATAGGTGGCTTAATTTTGCCGTCTCCCTAGATATGCCAATAGTGCATTTTTTTTATTAATAAATTCTTATGCATCTACTTAATATTATTTATCAATACAGATACCAATAGGAAACAACTTACTACCTACAATACGTTTCTAAATTGAGTTTTAAGACTTGTGTAAAAACAAACAATTAAATATATATAGGAAAAATATATATTTAAACCAGGAAACCTCCAGTGTTTTGATTTTAGTAAGTAAATTATTTTCCTCCACCCTCCTCCCTTCTAGTTTCTTACCTAATTACGCCACTGGTTCAAAATCTGACTGTATAATATTATTAGGTATTTGTGCAAATTAAATATGTATAAGCGCATTAGAGAAGTGAGATGACTACCTTTTCATGCAAAGTACTTTTGTGTTTCTAAGAGAAAATAGTTCATGCAAAATAATGCATTCAAATATGAGTAAGATTTGTGTTAAAAACTGTTATTCAAATTTTAAAACTTTTGATCTTTTATAATATTTTAAAGCCAAATTACGTCCGCAAGATACTTAAAGTTTTTTTATGGTTTCTACGAGAATATATTTTTTTTAATTGAACGTTCTTAATTATGTTTGAGTTCTACGTGTATGCAAGTTTTAAAGATACAAAAGATGTCCAAAGAATGTCGCTTAACACGTAAACACTCGAGGGTTCTAGCGCATGACATCCGAGTGCTATTGTTCGAAATACAAAACGCTTGAATTCAAAGCTTTACGATGGCACTATAGCGAACCAGTTTAATAACTCAAGTAATTATTACCAAAAGATAATGAATCTTAAAAACGCAAAAAAAAAATACATTTAACTTGATATAATAATATCTATTATTCAAATGGTACTCTTCTTATTACTATGTGTGCACTGTGTACCTATATATATATATATATATGAGTAATGTGACGTTTGCCTTATAGAAATATTGATATGTTCATATATATATTATAATCATATTATTAATTTACCGTGAGTTAAAATATGTATGAGAACTTAAAAAAAACAACTTTATTATCATATTAAATACAGTTTGTTACACGTTTGATAACGTCACGGTACAATATATTGTTTAACAGATTAGACAATTAATTAAATAAATTATTTTTTAATTGCAAATTAGCTTTGAAATCAAATTAAATTATTATTGAATATTATAATGTTATAATAATTTATTATATAATATGTTACTTATGTCGTTGATATATATATATATATATATATATATATATATATATATATATACGTTTTATAAAATATATATTCAATAATACTATTGAGTTATTAGTATGTTGAATCTCTAGTTAAAGTCTTATTGTTTTTACACATTAACATTTAACACTAAATAGTAACAAGTAATTTCCTATACTACCATTACATTTTGTCTGAAAACAAAATTTACCGACGCTATTAATTCATTGAATAATGGTTTTACAAACAGCATTATGATTCGGAAAAAGTGTGTTAAAAATGTTAACATATATTTAAATTTTACACAACAGTTATTTAGATTGTTACAAGTGTTTTTTTTTTTATATAAATGTTGCATAAATAAATATTAACCCGAGCTAAATCTGAAACTTTTTGTTATCGAACAATTTCTTACATTGGACAAATGGTAAATATAATTGTTTTTTTTTTATTGTTTTTATAAGATCCATTAACTGTTTTGATGGTTGTGACTTGTAGCAATTTTACTTTTGTTTTCTTTACTAAATTTTAAATAAAACATGTCACTACAAACACTCAATTCAGCAATTCAGCAATTCCCCTTTTACGAGAAACCACTCTGGCATGATAAAAACTCCAACACCAGCACTCACTAGGGAACCGTGAAATTGAGTTTTGGTGGAAGACGAAAACAGTTTGAAATCAAAATAATGATTTATCGAATCAAATTACAATACGTAAAACATCCACGGAGAGTAAAGAAAGAAAATAGGGTGAAGGTCTGGGAAAAATATTCAAAGACAGGAGATGGGAACAAGAAACGATATGCATTTTAAAAGTCTACGATGCTTAAAAAAACCGTGGAATTCAATTAGATATTCTGACATAAATCTACATAAATAAAAAATAAAAAATAGCTTAAGAATTGTGCGGACTCTGAGTTTGATTAGCGGTTGGCAAAAAAGAGAATATCTCAATTTAGTCAAACGAATTTGTTTATATAATCATTTAAAAATGTAAATAAGTCATCTCATTTATGTTTAGATTGCATGCAAAATTAATGTGTGCATATACCTATTAGCTCATTTAATGTGTGATTTAGTTTTAAATTGTCGATTTCGCAATGGATGATTGAGTCGCAATAATATAAGTTTTTCACACATTATATGTCACGTACGCAGGTTCTCGTATAATAACACAATTACAACATGTGCGTTTATAATATGTTATTATGTGGTAAATAAAAATTTGTTGGCCGAGTTATGATTAGTTATAAATACCTATTTATGACTAAACACAATTATGTATTTTTCTTTTAAAGGAAGATATTCAGATATTAATCACAATAGTGGAATCTATTTTTTATTTATTTACTATAATTATTAGACGTATGTGCGGTACTCCCGTACGACCGTACATGCGGTTAAATTAAATATAAATAATAATGAATTATTCGTGTGTTCCAACATTGTAATGCTTTAATATGACCACAGAAAATATTATATAACAGATAAACCTAATATTATTTCGTGTATTACCTACTCTTTTTTTGTTGGTGTAATAATAGTTGTTGTTAGGATTATAATATGTTTCGGTCACGATTCAAATTTACTACCTTTATCCATACCTACATGTTTATTGCCTATATATTATATATATATATACATATATTTTTACATGTACGATGTACCATCACAAAGTATAGGCTCTGTACGTTTTATATTGTTTTCCCGATAGCCGTCCGGTTTTTTGTCTGTCCAAAACGTTCAGCACTAAATCATTCCAATGCCCTTGGTAGGGTGATAATCAAGAACGCCAGTACTCAGTAGGATTGTAATTTGTAGAACTTTTACAACGTAATCACTTTACGTAATTAGAATTTACTTAACTGTTTGTTTAATTAAACATCACTATGTTGTACGTTACTTACCATAATTATAGATAGAGCTTAAATTAAATTATACATATTATATCTTATCCATCATAATCTATTATTATATAAATATTAAACAAAGAGTTTTTATGAAACATTCACCTATAATATATTTTTAACTAGGATTTTTAGGTCAGTTTAAATTGAATATTTGTATAGTAGGTATAACCGTTATTCGTTGGGCACAATTCGTAAAATAGGTATGTTGTACCTATATAGTTTTAAAACTGTTTCGTTTTGTTATTAATCATTTTCTTGTGTCTTCGTTTGATCAATTATTTCATACTTTGTGTTTAAATGTAATATAATTTTCAAAATTTCAAATGTATCACTCATTTATTTTATTTAACGATTAGCTGTATATTTTTTGTATAAACATAATTTATTGTTCGTAAAACATGTAGGTATAATATTATAATAAGCATACATTACAGTATTACACCGATTACAAAACAAAAATAACAAGTTGATTCTCTTCCGGTAAACCATCTTATACTTATAGCGAGGTTTGAAATGTTAGCAACAACAACATAAAATATTATTGTCACAATGTAAAATTATTATTAAAAAGGTCAAGGATCAAAAAATTAATCACTCCCCTCGCTATGCTGTTATTTTATTACGTTGCAAAGGCGTTGACATTTATGAAAATAGATTTATATGGGTAACTTAGTGTTACTTTCAGAAATATATATTTCAACGGGTAAGTAATATCTGTCAACATTTCATAGCTACGAATTTTTTCAGTGCAGAATGTTATAGTATTAGACTTCCGTATATACTATATATTATACGTTATTGGGCACCGATAAGTTTATTTGTATAAAATGTAAATTGATAATTTATTAAAGTAAATTATTTAAAAGTAACATTTTGTTTTTTTGCAGTCTTATATCCTAATATATTACTATTAAAATACCTAATTTACGACAATATACATATAATAGGTATTTATTTAGGAAAAATGAAATAAACTTTAACATAAAAGTAATCAAATTTTTTTTTAGTCTTTCTGTTAGTTTTATTCGTATTATTATCACTATGTCTATTAGTTTCTATGTATTAATAATTTTATATTATTTTATAATCTGTAATGTTTTGATAAAATACTTTTGCCCGTTGATTAATATAAATAAAAAATGGTATGCCATATGCTTGATATTAAACATATAGTTCAACATTCCCAGGGGGTAATGGCTCCTTTGGCACCACCCTTGTGTGATCTGCTTAAGTGCTTATATTTGTGAGGTTAGAATGGGGGTATGCCAGTAGTATAATGTATATTATTGGGACTAGAATGTTACCTCGAGGAACACCTGTTTTTACAGGATTAGTAGTAGATAGTTCGTCTTTATAGTGTATTAAAAAATACGGTGTGATAAGAAAGACTTAGGGGTTAGGTATAAAAGAGAAAGGAATAATCTAGTTTTATAGAGGAGTCCTTCATGCCAAACGGGATAGAATGTCTGAACTATATTAAGGAATACATATGAAAAAAAACAGTTTTTTTTCTCGTGAAGAGGCAATTTTATTTACAATTACGGATACTTGATGAAAGACTAAATGATTCTTTCTATAATCAAACCGTGTATCTGTTGTTATCTTTTTATCATTAATAATTGGATAATTTTTTTAAGTACAATTTTTTAAATATTTTTTTTTAGATAGAGGGCGACTAATAGACTGATTAGTCTCATACAGACTGATGGGTGAGGAAAAAAGGAAGGTGAATCATGCTGTTTGATAGGCTTTTGTATTAAATATTATTATAGAGTTTTCAGTAAAGAATGTGGAAGAGACAAAGGATAGAATTAGGAAAAATAGGCAAGATGGCTTTTTCGGAGAGAAGTTTAGTATTATGATAAGTGATAACTGATAAGAGTAATATAATTAGTAATAAATCAATATTCTATTCACATTTTTTTTATATTCAGCTTTAATAATTCACCAATTAACGATTAGAATTTAGAAAAATAATACTAACTAATAATTAAGGTATACAAGTTTTTTATATAGTTTGGTTTACCCTGTACATAAATGTGATTTAAGTAGCATTTATAGGTACATATTTTATTTTATAAATAATATAATCTATAGATTACAATATTAAATAAATATCCACACTTTGTAATTCTATACACTTGATGCCAAAGAAATTAAAGCCTGCTAGTTGACGTGTGGATCATAAACTCTGCAGATACCATTAGAAGTTATGTATATTACAAGCTGACCCGATAAATCTTCGCTATTGCTAAATTCAGTATATATGTATACAGGCAGTTTAATTAGTACATTTGAAAGTTTCATATCGATTATTGTATTTTGTTCAAATTATAAACGTACATATTAAACATTATTATTTTTTTTTTAATTGTTGTCACTGTTAGTTATATTCTTCGCGAGTTATTATGTCTATATCTAAAATTTCATTCAAACGAAACTCGTTTTAATAATATTTAGTTTGTTTATGATCTTTTTTTGCTGAAAAAAACATTTATTTTTATAAATGTATAATAATTATATGATAATATTTAAATGTCTGTAATATGTTAATCGGAAAACGATAATTTACACTGTTATGTTTTGATTAAACAATTAATTTTTGTTTTGTATCAAATTATTTGGGATTAGATAAATTGTTAATTTATATTTTTTGAAAATTCCACGGTTTAACTACAATACAAAAATTAAAAACCCATTGTGGGAATATAATATTATATATTTGTACAGAAGATTGAAAATCAGTTTATACCTTACATTGGTAATATTATTCAGCTTAAGTTCTAAAACATTTCTACTGGTCATTGTTGGCCGTTTAAATTATTTATTTTTTGTATAATCAAAAATAATAAAGGTATTGAATAACGATGAAAACGGATGTCACGACGTATGGGCTGATACAACAAGTTAAGGTGTACAATAGATATTACCATTAGTTATATATTACTAATAACATATAATCAATGGTATTGTGTATATACTTTAGAAACCCAAATCGTGCGATCAATTTTTTTTTTTTGTATCATATTATCATTTATTATAATATCACAATCACGAGGCTATACATTTTTAACCACCTGTATAATTGTATTGGCTTATTAGTACGTTAGTTTTGAATTAATAATAATGTATTTGATTAAAATAAAGTAGATATTCTCAGCGTTAATTGTATGTATATTGATTTAGATATTTTAAAAAGCCTTTTATATATATATAATAATAAATAATAAAGATTACTCTTAACTAGTAATGTTCTATCGGTTTATTAAAATAATATTTTGATTTATTTATACTTATATTATATACCTAAGTGCTTGACTTGGAAACGAAATTGTAGAGGTATTCTGATGAGTGAAGACACATCAACAATTATTGTTCCTATCTAATTAACATACCTAATATGTATAACATTGGGTGCATGGTTTTATTACTTTATAAAAATATCGTAACTTCATATAATTCACCATGGTTAATTATTTTAATGTAATATTTAATTTAGTTCAATAATGTATTTTATTAGTTCAATTCGAAGGACGAATTAAGATTTTGTTTAAGTATAATTTGAATATTCGTTTGAATAAATGAAAAGAAAAGAAAAATCCGACTATTATATTAAATTCCTTCAATGTTTTTGCGTTTAAATATTACTTTTTCAAATTGACGTGTAGATGAAAGGCGTGCCAATAAAAACAAATGCACTTTTCGTTATGACTTCGATTTAGATAACCTATACTTACTTATCCCTGGTCTAAAGCTTGAACCATTTGGTTGAAAAGAAAAGCGTAATAAAAATCCGGGCACGAATGCAATACGGAAGGAGATGAAGGCGTTTATCCATGACAACAAGTTCGTGCCGTTATTTTCACGATAAATTATCCTATCTAAATGCAAACTTCGTCATACTTACACAAGAGATATTATATGTGTTCTGTTTTTTGATCAATATTGTTAGTATTTTTTTTTTTTACTGTTATCTGAAAAAAAGGTGGAAAGGGCACACAAACGTTAAAGCACTGAAAATTCAATTTTATAACGGATAAAAAAAAGTTGTAGGTAGTAGGTAATCTTCAAGGGAAATACATCAGTATTCTACGTAACTCATTATTCGTCTTATTATTTCAAAATATACAGTTCGAAATCACAGAACCTAAGCCCTCATACCCCAGGAGGAAGATAGAAAAACTGTGACCAATATTTCCTAATTGTTTTACATATTAATACGACGAAAAATGCTATGTATTCAGTATATCGTTTAGGATGAAGAAAAGCACCATTTATTGAGTATAATGAAATTGAAAAGTGTTTATTAAAATCTATTCACTAACTTTAGTGAATAGATGCACTCAAACACAGAAAATTGATGTATCTACATAATAAAAACAAGAGAAGATATGATAGGAAAAAATATATTTTAATAATCAATACATGTTCATCATGTGTCTATTTTATTTATTTTTTAATGCTGTATATGAATGCCAGTGTAACTTTGGTGTGGGTAATTTTTAATATGTTTGAAAGCTGATATAATGGCGATGGTTTCGGCGGTGTAGATGAATCACATTTAACAGTACATAAACAAATAGATAGAAGCCCCTCCCCTAAATTAATGTAAATTAATAACCAAAATAAACATATAAGTTAAAGTCCAGTTTCCAAAGCTAAAGATCAATAAGAAAAAAAAAATACTGTGCACATTGCATAACTTAAAATTAGTTTTAATAATTATAATAACTTAGCTTATAATTATAAAAAAAATGTGGATATATTATAATAAGAACAATAAGTACTATGTAAAATTGTAAAAAATTAAAATTAATTAAAGTTTTAAATAACATGACAGTCGACAAAGTTGAATCATAAAGTATTAACTGAACTCAAATAGTTAGAAAATGTTTTGTAAACATGTATTTATTTAATTTAAATATTATTATAGTTGACTTTTCTGTAATTAAATAAATGTAAAATATTATACGTATAGTAGTTTTAAAATTATGTTTTTCTTGACGATTAGTTTTCAAGTGTAAAATATTTTCAAACTATTTTCTTTTAATTTAAACTTTACATTGACAATGAATAACTACCCTAAATCTGTGATAAACTAAACTGATTTTCTTAATAAATATGATTTTTAGTTTCTGGTTTCTACTTTTTAATATCATCATGGTAACATACTTTTATTGTATTTAGTCAAAATTCCCTCGGGCACAAAAAAATAAAATTATTCATATTTTGTCAGTACAGTAATCTGATCTACTGTACTCACTATCACTATTTATTTTATTTTATAGACATAAGAATTATTATGTAGATATTATTTTTCTTAATAAAAAATGATGCATTAGGATAAAACGATCTATCCATCTAGGTAAAATAAAACTTATAAAAACTGAGTTATTTGACTACCGGTTAAATTTATAATTTTGTTAATAAACAGTTTTAGATGCACATCATTATTTTACTTGCATAGAGTCGGTATAGGTGATCAAAATGTCAAGCCTTGAAGGTCCTATAACATTAAAAATGTGAATAATCCAATTTGAACGAATTTACTCGAGGAAAATGAGCTGCTATTATAAACGTGCAATATTACTACAAATCAACCAAGGCCGTCATAGTAATGGCTAAGAACTGTTCTTTATATTAACAGCAGACACAGGCATGGAGCAAAAGGGAATTCAAATATCAATGACTGAACGGATCTCTCCATATATGCAGGAAAAATGACCTCCTCTATGGTATAAAGCTCTCTCAAGATTCCAATAAGACAAGTAATGGTTAAAACATAAGTTTACGAAATCATGGTAGGAGATAAAACAAAGATACTATGATAAACAAAGTAATAAAACGCGGTTCATATTATTTATCAATGAAATATATTTTATTGTTTCTTAACATGCCAGTATGAAATCGTGTTAAACTGAATATGAGCTATATTTCTATTTTTTTTTTTTTTTTAATAACATAGCTAATGGTCAACATGTAGGAATTTATAAATATTCATAAATAGAATACAATTATCAAAAAAAAAAAAAAACTTTAGTAAGTAGGTTATTATTACAAAAATAAAGCACATTTTTATATACTCATTACAATGCATTTTATTTATTAAATTAGTTATTTAAAAATCAAAAAAATATTTATCTTTTTTTTTATGCTTGTTGGTTCATATTCATATTAAATGATACTATTTAGTTGTCTCCTAAAATATACGAATTACCTTCCATCCTTAACGTAAATAAAAAAAGTTAATATATATGAGTTTCCTCCTATATAAAGAATTAAGTACTATCCATAAATTTCACTAAAATAAACCACGTAAAACGTAAATAGATCAATTTATGTATACATTATATTCCTAAAATAATAAATTGTGTCATAATTATAAAAAATGAAGTTTACAGTAACATATATGTTTAATATAATATTATACAATAATGATAAACATTAGTCTTATACTCTTATATATGTATACACAGATATTTTTATATTTTGTCATGTGAAACGTCATTGTTTTAATTAAGTATAGGAAGAACTTCATAAAAAAAACTATTGATAATTATGAAATTGTTCAATATATGTTTTACATTTATTATATGTAAAATTAAAAAAAATATCAGTTTTAGATAGGTATATATTATATTATTTAGATATTTATACAAATAATAATATAATTAGTCTATACAAAAACATTTGGTAATACAATTTAAATTATAAATATTATAATATAATTATTATTATATTTATAAAATTTTTAAATTGTTTTGGAACCTTTTATTATGTATTTATTACTTTTCTTATTGGGAGGCAACTAGTGTTAGACCTTTTTTGTTTACGATAAAATTTAGGGCACAGGCGACAACTCATATCGAAATTATTGATTTTTTTTAATTTTGGGAGGTAACTAGTATGCGCCCCATATTAAATGTTCTGAAATTTAAATATGAACACCATGAGACATAGATGGAAAGTGACTTTGAATAAATGTTAACAATCCAATTAATCACATTGTAACTTAATTATACAGCATTATATACCTACCTACCTATCTAAAGATATTTTTAAAAAATATTGATCAACTTGTCTTTTTAAATGTGAATAGAATGTAATCTAATTATAAATTTTAATAGTTTATTATGTTCAGTAGTCAAGTACACCGAATAAGATAATGTACTTTATATACTTTAATAAGTAATAAGTACTTCAATACTTATTCAAAATATTAAATTCTTATCATTGAGATAATTTTGAAAGCACCGATTTAATTAGAGTTCTAATGCATTCTATCAGTGATACTCGAAACCAAGAAAGAACAATTTTAGATTATTCCAATAGTTTATCAATGTTAACATTTCAACTTAATATATATACACACTCATTTCGTTATTTTTGATTTAATAAAGTACCAATAAATAACTATAAATCTAAATTATGGTCTACTTTCATTAAAAATTTCTTATAATATATTATTATGTTATTTTGATGATACTATCGTCTACTTTAATATATAATAAAATTATGTATAATCATGGTTATGCATATTTTTAAAGGATAATTTATTGTTTCTATAGTTAGTTGTATGAATTACTTCATACAATATATTTTCCCATTGTTAAAAGTTAAAACGGTCAACAGTGAACTAAATAAATGATACCAGAATATATTATAATATTAATAATAATAATATGAATTGGTGGTCGAATTGCTCAATCAGGATGACCCTAACTCTATCTTCATCACTTTAAAATATGTTGTCACTGTCACTTTACACAACAAACTGTGGTATTTCTATTCTCTTTACAGACCATTCATTCACTTAAACCATGTTATATATTATGTGTATTTGTGATCGGTGTATTCTGTAATCCATGATAATATGCATTATTTAAAAGTAATAGTTAACCAGATACCTCATATCTCAGTCATGTTATAATATGTAATAATTTATTAATTCTGACGATTTCTTATACAATTTTGATGTTATGATCGCTTCAAGTAATAATAATTACAACAAATACTAGCTTGAAAATCTAAAAACTAAGAAAATAAATTCTAATTAACCATAAACCGAAAATTCTAGTAACAAAGCAATTTTATAAGTTTGTTTTATAATCGAATCAATACAGTATGACACTTCGTTAACTTTTATCGGCGCAGTTAATATTTATATTCAGCTGAAAATATTGAGTGAACAGTATTGTCTTCAATTCAGGATCAAAATAATTAAAATGCACAAAAGTTCATTTGGCCGGAGCGTAAAAGGAAGACATAGACATTATCTGTGTGATGTGTGCAATGAATCATTCGCCACACGGATCGACACCGTCGAACGGTTCACACGAGGACGCATACGGAAGAGAAACCGTACCCGTGTGATGTGTGTGACAAGTCGTTCACCACTAACTGTTAATTGTTGGTACATCAGAGGACGCACACAGGGTAGAAACTTTACCCGTGTGATTTTTATGACAAGTCTTTCAGTCAAAATTGCAGTCTAATGAGACACCTAAGGACGCGCACAGGGGATAAGTCATACCCGTGTGATATATGTGACAAACGGTTTACTAATAGCACTCAACTTACGGTACAACGGAGGACGTATACGGAAGAGAAACTGTACCTTTGTGACGTTTGCGACAAGTCGTTCAATCAAAGTGGCAGTCTAATGAAACACCGAAAAATGCACACAAGCAAGATCTGAGATCTTATTATTATCTTAGAATACGGACTGAATTAATGTTGTTATGCGTTTGTATATAACTAAGTATTATTAAATTTAAATAAAACTATATAATTTATTTTTGTCAGTTTAATATCATATGGACATTATTTCTAAATAAAGCATTAAGATAACATTAAAATATTATGATTAAGCGTCGCATAAAAAAAAAATGATTAGTTAAAACTTAATTTAAAATAACTAAGAGGAAATGTTAAAATCTGATAGCCAAATTAATATATTATTATATTTTGGTTTATGATTTTGGTTAACTTTTGCGCACTAGATATGTCTTATAAACCATAAATTAGATACCATATAATTATATTATGCATATTAAATAAATTATGTATATAGTATTAAAAAAATATCAAGAGGGGACAATGAATCCATTAGCTCTTCTCCTGTAAGTGCTCTTGTACATGCTCCTACTTTTTATATTTTAAATTTCTCTTTCCAGTTGTAGCTTTGTAGGTCGGGGAATTTCGACTTGAAAATTATTGAGTATTATAGTACTGGGATAACGTTACCGCAGCCCGGGCATGGGGGAAATCTCATTGTTTCATGTGTGTAAGGTTGTACATATTTTTTTTAGGTTGTACAAAATTGTAAAAAATAATGCATATAAAACTAAATAATTTTAAAATTCTATTTCAAATATGGCAGTGCTGGGGTAACAGACCTTGGTTTTCTACGTCGTTATCTTTGAACAAGTTTAATGGATTTTAGCAGGATAAATGTATTTGTTTTATTTCATGTTTGAAAGCTCTGGGTCGCCTGAAATACGTCAACCGTCGTCAACCACCACCGGGAAGTAAAAGTGTGAAAGATAAAATATGTGAGAACAGAAATTATTACGAGGGTCGATTTCTAAAGGAGAGCGTGTAGACCAACCAGCAAACTATAGGTTTTTAGTTTTACCAGGGAACTGGAAGATAGTTCAGCTGTCAACGGCATTTATTTTTTATAATACTATAATAAACCTTGTTGACCCACTAAAAAATTGTACTTTACTCTTTAAAACGTACTGTAATATGCGTATTAATATTTAAGCATATTCATACATTTAATTAAAACAATATTTTACTTAAATTTTTTGATAAACGATATTACTTTACTCTGAAATATACTCTATAATAAATCTCGTTGACCCACTAAAAATTGTACTTTACTCTTTAAAACGTACTGTAATATACGTATGATATTTAAACATATTCATACATTTAATTAAAATAATATTTTACTTAAATTTCTTGATAAACAATATTACTTTATTCTGAATTTATATAAAAAAATAATTTTAAAATAAAATATTGATAAGTAGGTATTTAAATAAGTTTAAATTTATCTTGATATAAGCCTAAAGCTTGAAAAATAAATATAAAATAAAATTTTGTACTTAAGTTATAATCATAATTTTAAATTGACTTTTAAAACCTTAAAGCATTATAAATTTATCTTTTAATTAAAGTACAATATTTATTAAGTTTTAAATTTATCTGTAGGTAAGTACTTGAAATGATTATTATTGGATTTGCTCGTGTAAACATATTGGTTACGTTATTATTATACAGAATTTTACTATTTATATTACATAGTTGAATACTTTTAAATTTAAGTCGACATAATTTAAGATTTTAAGTAGAGGAATAAAAATTTTGTTTTTTTACAATAATATTATTAACACTAATTTTAGGTCATTTAAAAAGGTTAATAGACTTATGCCGTATTACTGCTGTGTATAGATAGAAAAATTAAAATAAAATTTTATTTTATTGTCATTAATTTTTTTTTTTTTATAATTGCTTATTTAATTTGAGAAAAAATAACAAAAAACAAAAATTATGAAAATAATATATACCTATATTTATACAGTAAACATATTCATATTAATTATACTAAAATGTATTAATATATTATGCAGGTATTACCTAGCTTATGAGTTATAATATTTCGCCAAGTATTGGGTGCATCTTACATCAAGATCCGTTAGAAAATTATATGAATACAAAAATTTAGGTATACATTTAAAAACTTCATATCGCATAAATATATCGATCTATTGGTCATTAGTCATTACATATTAATTATTTCTATATTAAATATTTTGAAAATTGTATTAATTAGGTAGATAATTTAAATGTTTAAGTACTTTAGTGTTAATATAAACCATGCTAAATTATTTGTGATGTGCCTGTTTTTATGACTAAATCTTGATTTGAGAAAATGCTTATTTATTATGTTTGTGTATAACAAATATTATATATGTGTGAATAATATACTTAATTACTATAATGCATAAATTTAATTTAATTAATTATAAGTATTTTTAAAAATAACTTAATTATTAGTGAATAAATATGACTGCGGTATTCATATATGAGTTCTATATTAGTGTACTTATGTCTTATATATATATATATATAATATTTATAGAATAGCGTGAGAAGTGCGTTTTTCTAAGATTCACATGTAAATTCTTTACATTCTGTTGGAATATTATATAGGTTTCAAATCACATATTATGCACAGAATGTGTTCAAAAAAAAAAAAAAAAACACCAAATACGATTGAAATAATTTTCAGAAAACGTTACATCAATCTATATTATATTATATAACATTCTACGTTTTCGAGTTTTACGTCGATCCCTGTCGAAAGTTTGATTTAATAATGGTGTTCATGCGAAAAGGTTGTATCGGGACCCCTAACCTATTTCATTGTCAATCGAAAATAAATTCAACGACGAACAAAATATGTGCATTTACTGTAAACTGCAGACATTATATACCTATAGCTATGTATCGAATAACGTATAATACATATTAATATACGTATATATATCGTAATATACATTTCACTCGAACATTTTGGTACACTCCGAGGTTTTTCTTTCAAGTTATATTTATTGGTCTGGTAGTATCCTCCTCTTTTCCGTTATATTTTCCGTGCGGCGAAGCG